>LR749729.1:967396-1056648 GCA_902729485.2 Mus minutoides
TCTCTCTCTCTCTCTCTCTCTCTCTCTCTCTCTCTCTCTCTCTCTCTCTCCTCTCTTTATGGTGATAGAAACAGTCTCCTTTCATATCTCATCATTTTCCTCTACAGCAACCACAAGCTCACAATGGCTGCACGAGTGACCTGGCTACTCCCGGATGTGCCCCCACTGTCACCTCTGCTTTTTCTACTTGCTCTCAGGGACCCAGCAGCAAACCCTTGGCCCTACATCTCTGTGCTCTCTTGTCCTTCACTTCCTATTGATGGGGACGCATCAGTGAGACCTTCCCTAAAAATCCAAACCGCTCTCACACCAGCCCCACCTTGCCATAGGTCCTGACTCACACCAGCCCCACCTTGCCATAGGTCCTGACTCTTCAGCTCGCACACCAGCCCCACCTTGCCATAGGTCCTGACTCACACCAGCCCCACCTTGCCATAGGTCCTGACTCCTCAGCTCGCACACCAGCCCACCTTGCCATAGGTACTGACTCACACCAGCCCACCTTGCTATAGGTCCTGACTCCTCAATGGCCTAATTCTTCCTTTCAGTGTTTCTTACCAGCACACCATACATTTTACAAGTCTTCTTAAATATCGATAGGATCCACCAGTTTAGATTTTTTTTCTGTTCATTACTGGAAGAATTCCTAATATCTAATAAGCATTTAGCAAACATTTGTTTAATTACTATAGTGGGGCTCACTCCATATCAGGACTTTACCTTTTCCCTTCTAATTCTGGTCTAGGCTAAGAGTTTCAGTCATAAATTAGAATTGCATAAAGGGGAAGAAGGGAGATTTGCAAATAGAGCATTATAAAGTGGACCCTGTCACTACAAAGCCACAAGATATCATGCTGCCAGCACCCATGGTCACAGGAAAGGAGCACTGTCACTGGCAATTGCATGACTGTTTCTGTCACCATGTCGCAGGAACCATCACAAGGGGCCTCACTCAGAGGAAATTGCCTCAGAGCGACATCAAATCTAACATCGTGTTTGACGTTAAAAATCATCGGCAGAGCTAGTTTAATATTAGCTGCAGAGAAACGAAATTTCACACACTCCAACTGGCTTAGGGAATAACAATGGACTGTGCTTCTAACAGCAAGTAGCACTGCAAAGTGAAAGTTAAGGAATGTTGCAATAAAACTCAATCCAATATACTCTCAACACAGAATTCAAGGGCTTTGCTCCTGTAAGGGCTGGGGTCAGATCGGGCTTCCACATCTGGTAACAGAACAGGGTCCTCTCTCATCATTACAACCAACCCAGCAGAATCCACCCTGTCAAATGCAGTGACATTCCTTCTTTGGAGAGATCATGTGATTTCCTACCAGCCCAGGATTGCTTCAGAATGCCAAGAAGAGACTTGAGCAACTTGTTGATGTTAACTATCAAATCTGTGATGAAGGTGAATAGTGTATGTCCTGCCCAAAGTGTCATGTAGTCATACAGTGAGATATTATTTAGTCTTACAGTGGAAGGATACAACATGGATGAACTTATGACATTATGCTAAGTGAAATAAGCCAGACAGAGAGGACAGATATCATGACTTCATTTATTTGAAGGACCTAGAGCCATTCGTGGTGGTTTACACCTGTAATCCCAGTGTTCAGAAGGCTAAGACAGGGATCCTGAGGCAGAGGCTACCTTGAATTATATAGCAAGATGTTATCCCCCCCCAGTAGAACAATTAAAATAACTTTAATAATTAAAATATTTTCAACTTATTGGAACAACAGGAAGATGGGGAATGAGGAATGACCATATAATGGCTGCAGAGTTTCTCTTGGGCCGGTTGAAAGCTCTAGAGATGGTTGGCTTCTGGGAGCAGCTGTATAAGCATGCGCCTGTACCTGTTGCTGCTCAGTTGCCCACATAGAAATGGTTCTGATGACAAATGGTGCGTTCCCTGTGTATTGCCACAGCGAAAGGAATTCTCCTCCCCCTACGAGACTCTAAGACTCAGGATTTGCCACATTTCAGTCAGCTGGAGTTCTCAAAATATCCAGGTGTTAACATAAAGAAAAGAAAGCAGAACAAAACAACAACGAAAATCAGCTCCTTATTTAGGACATGCCTTTTAGGTAGTTCTGGGGACTGAATCCAGGACCTGTGGAGAAAGTGACAAGTGCTTTGCTGCTGAGCTACCTTGTCAACACCCCATCTGGTGTCTTCTTTAGACTTGAGTATCTTCCACATGTCTTTGTGGGATCTTGAGATGGTATGCAGATACCCATTGTAATGATTTTCATTTCATTTCATTTCATTTCATTTTATTATTTTATTTTATTCACCTGGCTAGGCATTGGGTATTTACAGGGCAAGAGTGCATTTCTGGACACAGATCAGGCTGTCTGCCGGATGGCGGCTGCTCTTTGGCAGAAGCTATGTCTGCCCGCTACTCTGCACACTCCAGGTGACGAGCTGAGTCCCTGGCAGAGTAGATGATAATTGTGGACAGAGTGGATGGGCTCTGTGGCTTCCCCGTGCCCCTCTCACTGTCATGGGGGTTCACAGTAGGCTACCATCCACCATGGAATTTGCCAGAGCTAACAGTGGAACAGTAGATAACACCTTTTCCTCACTCAAAGAAGCTAATGCAAGTCTGTAAGTAGAGAGCTAACTCCGGGCGGATGGCACCCGGGGGCTGGAAAGAGCCAGGAGTAGATTTTGACCTGTGGCTGCATGCTCAGCCACCTCCTAAGGCTAATGCAGCCTCTTGCCAGGCTGAAGGCTAACAGCTTTTCCTGACAGTGAGAGTGAAGCTCTGCCAGGTTGCCTGCACCCTCTAATCCCTCTGCGGACATGCGGGGACAGCTCTCATTTTGAGCAGGATGCAGAGGGCAGTGACAGCACATTACAGTTGCCTACCCACGCTCAGACCTTTTCAGAGAGTCACGACCAGTTATTTCCTGGGTCCCTGGGTACTGAGGTCGCTGGACTCAGAAGTGCGCAGAAGATATTGTTTCTCCGGTGAGAATTAGAGGTAAACAAATAGATGGGATTTCTTCCCGGTAGAAGGCAGCCAGGATGATGAATGGCGGAATTAGGAATTGTTGCTATTATTTATGTTGCCGGCGCAAAGCCACGGCAGCAATCTGTGCAGCCATCATGTGTTTGCAGCTCCTATTTAGAGAGGAAACGGCAAAGGAGCAGGGAGTTGAATAACATCAGAAAGCAAAACAACAAACTTTCCCTCAACTTCAAGGCAAAAATTAAACCCTAGGTGATCATTACTTTCCTGGCTACACAGCCTACTATGATTAGCCATAAAGAAACCTACATTTCCTCCACATTCCTCCTCAGAAATGAATCTGCATTTCTTGTTTGGTTTTGGAATATTTGTAAACATATCACATGCACATGTCTCTCTGCAAAGAATGGATTGATGCTACATTTAAATAACTTTTTTTTTGGTTTTAGATTCATGTATAAATGATCTCACTTAAGTCTTAAGAGCCAGCCCTACCCCCGGTGTGTCGTTGCACCCAACAGAATGGCCAGAAGGCCAGCTGCATCCCTGTAGTGAAGCAGAATTGGGCCGAATTGTAATCCTGTGGCCTAAAGCAACAGGATTGTCCCCTGAACTGTCTCTGGCCAGCCCTTCACCTCCTCATGCTCCTTCTTTTGTCCTTTGGCAGGTCCTCAACTTTGACACCCTTGTGGATAACATCTCTGTGGATCCTGTGACAGGGGACCTCTGGGTGGGATGCCATCCCAACGGAATGAGGATCTTTTTCTATGACTCGGAGAATCCTCCCGGCTCAGAGGTCAGTTTGCAGGGTGAAGTGGACACAAGCTGGCCCTCACCACCAGGTTTCAACTGAAAACACACTTCTCCCTAGTTTGTGCAAATAGGAGAGGCCATGTAACAGATGACCCAGGTGCTCAGATGTCAAAAGGTCTGTGGAGGTGTTCTAGTCAGAGTCCAGGAAGGGCACAGGTGGTCCTTTATTATAAGGTAAATGGGGAGGGGCAGTTACAAAGGTGTGGGCACCTTTGTATAAGGACACTAACAGGAGCTGACACAGTATCAAGGGGCTGTGTGTGTGTGTGTGTGTGTGTGTGTGTGTGTGTGTGTGTGTGCTTCCCCCTCCCTGTCCCCGTGCACAAAATGGTGGCCAAAACCAGAAGAAGGAAATAGTGTGTTTAGAGTGTAACACTGTAAAGAAAACATGTCTAGCATGTGTGAAACACTGGGAAAAAGCATCCCCCCAGCACTGGAAAAATAAAATCCAAACAAAGTGAACGCACAAACAAAACTGGAGGGGTGTTTGAAGGAAGCAGCACCTGAGAATTTAGCCAGCCAGGAGTCATCTCCAGGGGAAACAAGGTTAGGGTTGGGGATCTGCTTCACCTCAGGCCTCTCCAGCATGCCAGACGATGAGCTGGATAGGCCCCCTTGAAGAAGGTTTGGTATAAGTCAGAGCCCGAGAGTGTGGGCCTGAAGGCTGGAAGTAAGGACTGCCAGCAATAGATGGTGCCACATCTTTATTTCAATAGTGACTTCCTCTAACTTAGGAATTCACAATAGTTTTAAGAATACCGTGGTGTCACACTGATGGACTGTATCCACTTGTTTTCCATTTTCCTGTATAACCTTCCCTCCCCTTACATCAGTCCTTCATCTAGGGCACCACAACAGCCTCTCTCTACATCTCTGTCGAAGTGCTTCTGTAGTTCCAGGATAGAAAACCCAGAGATTCTCAAGTCCCTCATAGGAAGTTATGTGGTATGTGAGCAGGATCCATGCACAGCCATCCTCTTGTATACGTTGTGTTTTTATATATGTGTAAGCTTGCCGGTCTTTGCTTGTGTGCACACATAAGAGGAGGCCAGAAGTCAGTGGTGCTTATCTTCCCAGCTGCTTCTTCACCTCATTTTCTGACACAGGGCTTCTCACTGAACCTAGAGCTTGCCAATAGGCTAGAAATAAGCCGAGGATCTGCCTGCCTCCACTTACCCAGGGCTAGGATCACAAGCTCAAATCTCCACGCCCAGGTCCTTTGTGGTGTTAGGGATCTGCACTCCACTCAAGGAGTCTCACTTACAGAGCAAATGCTCTTACCCACAGGAAGATCTCCTCAGCCACTCCTGTGCATTTAAACCCCTTCATATTACTTATAGTACTCACACTCTAAATGCTATACAAATAGCTATACGTACTTATTTAAGGGGTAGTGATAGAAAATGAAAGTGTATTCTTGCTATACACATGTATGTATATCACACACACACACACACACACACACACACACACACACACACACACACACACACAAACACCTACCTATTTCCATCTGAGGTTTCCTAGATCTGCAGATGTGGAATCTATGAAGAAGGCTGACTGTACACAGCCATGCAGAGGACCATCTTATCTCTACCTCCCCAAGACTTCTCCTACCTTCATTATAGTAATCAAAGATCCTGTTTTTCCCTTGTCCTAATTTGGTACGTTGTTTTGAATTTATTTACAGTGCAAATAATAAAATTGGAACCCATTTGCCACCAGTACTTGCACATTAACTCTGACTTATCCAATGATCCCTATTTTGACTTTTTATTCCATTTACTTATTACGTGTTTATGTGTCTCTCTAGTGTATGTGCACATTCAAGTGCATGCCATGACCCACGTATGGAGCTCACAGGACAACTTGAGTATGGGAGGGTTGGTTCTCTCCTACTGCGTGGCTCCTGGAGGGCAGACGCAGGTTGTCAGGGTTTGCACTGAGATCCCTTACCCACTGGACCTCACAGCACCTATCCTGAGTTTTCAGTATGTAGTAGCTATACCTGTTATTCCATCAAATAACATGTTGTTACATTGTTATTACTTTATTGAATGAATATGTATTTTTAAAGCTTGGTTTAAATCAGTCTTATTCACCTAAAATGATAGACAGACTCTCTCTCTCTCTCTCTCTCTCTCTCTCTCACACACACACACACACACACACACACAGAAACACACACACACACACACCCTCTTCCTATATCTTTGTATTGAAAAAAAATCTAATATGAATGGCTTCCAAGCCTGTTATCTCCCAATGTACAGGAGCTGATGATTGCGTTTAATGCCGACCTTTTGTGTCCTTCGCTAGGTTTTTGCTATTAGGCTTGCTCAACTGTATATTTTAATGGAATTGGAGAAATGTATGCTGTGGAGTGCTCAGCATATAAAAAGCTGGGCAGAATGTTCAGTTCCAATTGTTCTTCCTTGTTAGCTCATCTGGTAAACTTGGGTCCTTTGCTCTGGCAAGGATTTGCTTTATTGTTCTTGGAAATTGCTCCGGTTCTGGCGATGAGTTTGGTAAGGGAAATAGAATATAATACTTCTAATACACTGCCCATAGAAGATTGAGTTCTTATGAACAAGACACTTATTAAACTGAGGTGCATCCTTACCGATTTCTTTCTAAGTAACACGTTAACATTGCAGCGATTTCCTAGGACGCCTCTTTGGAGCTAGCTGTGTTGGAAGTCCTTTGAATCCTGCCATTGACCCTTTGATGCCCGGGGCCCTGGCTCCCCAACACTGCCACACTGGGTGTCCTGCCTTGATGGCTTTCTATTCAAGTCACTGTATTTTACCCTTGTCAAAGGGGAATTCAGAAGTAACTTGGTCTGCAGTGAAGACACAAATGGTAAACGGAAGACCCTAGATGACCCATGTCCCTTGCCTCAGCAATATGTTCTTCATATTAGGTTTTGTTATCTAAAGTTGTTTTGTTACCTGAAAGGACCAGGTATTAGCTATGTCATATGGCAAATTTAACATGAAATACATGATCAATAATGATGTGATTGAATTTTTCAGTTAAGTGAAGGAAATCAAACTTAAAAATCTTTTCTATCTAAGATGTAGAACCTTAAACTTAAAGGAATAATAGGTCCTTATGCCACAGAGAGATGGCTTCTTGGGTTAAGCTTTCACTTTTGTCTACACTGTAAAACAAGATATTTTTGAGGCATAGTCGTGCACACACACGTGTAACCCAATACTTATGTGTCTGAGGCGGAAGAAGTGCAAGTTCAAAGCCAGCCTCGGATATATAGAAAGACTGTCTCAGTGCTAATCAACCAACTGAACAATCAAATCATGACTCCCCGAATAGAAACTCAGTGTACAAATCCCATTTATTGTGCTCCTTAGTATGCCCTAATGTCTCACATCCAGGCTGTGGTGCGTGTTTATATTCCCTGCCTCAGGCACTGTTCGCTTATCTGCACACTGCGAGTGTTAAGGATCATGTGACCAAAACTCGACCAATCACAAATGAGGAAATAGCGGCCTTAAAATAATTTTAGAACAGAACGCAACTGAGGAAATTATATGAGATAACATGTCTAAGGGAGAAATAACTCCAAGTTTAAAGTTGACGTAAGTGACTTAACAAAAATATTCACCTCATGTAATTTCTTTGACAGGTGCTTCGAATCCAGAACATTTTATCCGAAGACCCCAAAGTAACTGTAGTTTATGCAGAGAATGGCACGGTCCTGCAAGGCACAACGGTTGCCTCTGTGTACAAAGGGAAACTGCTGATTGGCACTGTGTTCCACAGAGCTCTTTACTGTGATCTGTGACAAGCCAGCCGCGCCCACATCACCGAAAGTGAGGCCATTAGTTCAATCCTTTGCTATATTGTAAGGTGCCTACCACAGTGATCTCTGCTAACTAATGAATGTTGACCTTAATCTCAGACATAAGAAGGTATGAGAGTGTTTCCTGGCAATAGATCCTAACTAGCAAGGGTTTCTTGAGTGTTAGTCTCAGATTACTTAAATACATCACTTATCAATAAACAAACAAACAAACAAAAAACCTTTTCCACCAAAACAGCTACATTTCTCAAGTCCCACATAACTTGTGTTCCAATCTGAATATGAAATGTTCCTATAGGCTTATAATCTGAATGTTTGGTCCTCAGCTGGGGACAGTACTTGGGATTCTAGGAGGTAGGACCTCACTGACAGAATTTTGTCACTGGGAGAAGTGCATTCACAGGTTACATCTGGTCCTTAGTTCTCTGCTCTGAGGTGAGCTTCCACCAAAACCAGGGCTGTTACTCTCTTATTGAAATCCCAGAAACAGTGGAGCCAGAATGTGGACTGGGACCTCCAAAATGAGTCAGAGGACTTTTTAGTTATCCCAGTTAGTTAGTTAGTTAGTTAGTTAGTTAGTTAGTTAGTTAGTTATCTTCTTTTAGTTATCCCAGGAAATCTGTGACAGCATTGGGAAAAACACCTTCTATGTATCTCCAAACACACTTTCCCCAATAAACAATCTCTTAAACCATTTGAGTCTCTTTCTGCATTGCTGTCTTTCCTTAAAGAGTGTGTGGGCGGTCAGCTTTGGGGACTATTAGGTCACAGAGGGACTTCCGGTGTTGAAAAAGTATTATCATGAAGACCATTCTCAATACCTCATAAAGTCAATGGATGGACCAGCTCGGCCAGACATCGGGCTTCCCCTTTCTCTCTGCGACTTCCTCTGGAAACGGAACGGAGCTTCCGCTCTCTCCCTGAGGCACAGAGCTTTTGTGCATTGTTTCCCCACTGGGGCCTTTTCAATTTTACAGCATGTAGGAGACCCTTTGGGAAAGTTATCCTGCCCGAACCTGATTTCTGTTATCTTCACGCATTACATGATCTGTTTATATTGGTGCAAAGAAAGAAGGAATTTGCTTCTTTGGTAGCAGCTAAGTTCAGGAGCATTCTATAACTGATCTACGCAGCGCGGAATGCCCCTAGCCCCCAGCCCGCATTGCTCAGATGATGCCAGAGACGGGTTTTGCTTTGTTTGGGTTTATTTACACTACTCTAGCTTTCCGTGAAGACCAAGAACGTGGGGGAGAGGAAGATAAACTGAATTAAAAAAAATAGAAAGATCGCCGGGCATGGTGGCACACGCATTTAATCCCAGCACTCAGGAGGCAGAGGCAGGTGGATTTCTGAGTTCGAGGCCAGCCTGGTCTACAAAGTGAGTTCCAGGACAGCCAGGACTATACAGAGAAACCCTGTCTCGAAAAACCAAAACCAAAAAAAAAAAAAAAAAAAAAAAAGATCAACAGCCCTCATGACTAAGAGGAAAATCTCTTATTCTGGTTGTGAAACATATTTTTAAGTACCATTATTTGTCTGTTGTGAAGACAGAAATCCAGTGCCGGATTTTTTTCTTAGGGTCATTAAGGCAGCCAGTTTAGAGATGAAGTAGTTTTAAGATCCTTGCCATGGCATGTATCTGGTGGTGGTTTTGTTTTTGTTTTTGTTTATTTTTGGGGGGGGAGGTGGAAGGCGTGGGGAATGTTTTGATGAGAAACTGAAAGTTGTCAATCATTTAAGACCATAGATTGAAAATATAAGAAAAACCAGGTTTTTTGCCATGCACCATAATGCATGCCTATATTTCTTGACTTAGAAGGCTGAGGCAGTGGGACCAGGAATCACAAGTCATGTTACTCTATGAAGTCAAATCTCAAACAAACCAAAATGATAATAAATAAAAATCATTTGCATAAAATACCTTTCCTCACCACACAATTTAAGTGACTTTAGTCAGCTTAGCGTGACACCAGGTAGCTGTGAGTACTCTTTCTTCAGTGACCGCTGTTCCTTACACCCGGTGGCTGGACTCTCTGAATCAATCCCTGCTTATGACTGTCTGTGAGCCTGGTACATAGGAAAGCAAACTCCACATATTTCTTTAAAAAGAAAAAAATAATCTCGTGTCTCCCTAGCCTGCATCACACCTTCAGTAAAATGACCATATCCTCTTTCTCTTTCTACTGACGAATCAAGCTCATTCTTTCAAAAATAAAATATTAAAATGAAGCTATCTGGTTTCCCATGGCATGCATTTAAGACTGTCCAAAGAAGGGCAACATTTGGTAAGAGGATTTTTAACGGTTTCCAAAATGGAGGGAGACAAGCTCACGCTCCTTACTTGGCGAGGCTGAGACAGTGCAGTCAATAGTCTTCCTTTTTTCAGTCTCGCTTTCTCCGTCTTGGAGATCTGAGAATGAACACGGCTTCAAATAACCCAGTGCTCTAGGCTGGACCTGATTCCTTTCTCTGCTTACTTCTTGTTGTGTGAGACTGAGGTCTTAATGGATTTGTCATCCATCTTCCTCTGGCTGATGGCAGAGGGACAGGGGAAGTGGGGCCCCGGGGGCTCCAGCCGGAGGCCCTCCTCTTTAGCTTCATGCCCAGTTCCATAATTGTGCTTTCAAGAGTAATTCTAGCTGCCAATTTACACTTTGCCAGAGTTAGAACTTATTTTTAGTTTCATTTCCATGAAAAATGTGCACTTTGCTCTTGATGGAGAGAGATGTTTTGACAGTCAGTGCAGGTTTACCCAGTCAGGGCTTGTTTTAGTTGAAGGTAGAAATGGAAGAGGAAAAAAAAAAAACCAGAGAGAAAAGAAACATGGACTCTGAGAGACCTCTGTATTTCCTTTATTGCATTCATTATCTAACAACAATAATACTCATTGGCAAGAGATTTATTTACACTAACAAGGTAAGTTTAATCACAGGTATTTTTAGATGGTCAGAAAACAATGGTCCACTGACGGTAGAGCTTGCTTTGAATGCCTTTGAAAACCGAAAAGTAAAGGATGCCATTGGAAACAGCACACACTAATGAAGCGCCAGAGAATGGATCGGGCGTGGCACTGCTGTTTCTCCCATGCAAATGACCAGACAGCAAAATGTACAAATTAAAAAGTTCAGGTCCTGTGCTGTGCATACTTACCAGACTTTAATGCTTTACAAACCACTTTCCCTTTTAGCAGTATATAAGGAAAGACGAACATAAATCAAGTCTTACAGTAGAACGGAACTTCATTCCCCTTGTCGTTTTCAGCTGCCTGGTCTTGTCAGTACTCTATAGCAGACTTATAAGAGGTTTCATCAAAACATCATTAAAAAATACAAAAGCAGTAGTTATGACATTAAATAATACTGAGGATAGCCCACATATGCACGCTGAGCGCTGCTTCTTATTCACCAATTAAACCTGATGCTGCTGGAAGGAGCTATCTGGCCTGGCCATCACTTCCTGCATTTTTGTTTGTTTGTTTGTTTTTGTTTTTGTAAAGGCAATTTAGGGTATTTCTGGCCAATTGTTATTTCATGGCTGAGTGCTTCAATCTTTAACAAGAAACTTGTGTGCATGCATAAACCAGCCAAAGGAAGTGACAGTACACAGCTTCCAACAGCATATACTCAGGACCCATTGTGTTTTCTTGGTGGCAACCAAAATGCCATTACAAGCGGATGGCTTAGGAAGTACATAGTGGTCCCATGACAGAATACTGCCACTAGAGAGCCAGCAGTCAGTGACAGAAGCATCATGGCTACTGAGGTGGGAGCTGATACATGAGATCACACAGTGCAATTTAGTCAAGAAAACTGCGGGCGTCCTGCAGTTGAAAATGCCCCAAGCTGCATAATAGCTTCTGAGTTCTAACTAAAAAAAAAATGTGCAATCTTGACATCAAAGCATTAATCAAATATCTGAGTAAAATTTACCTTACTAAAATACAATACTAAAGATCTAGTAAATCAATTTTACCAAAATATATAAACATTTAGAAGCATAAGTGCATTTAGTAGGATACTTACATTTTAAAAAAAATCTCTTAAAAAATCTATGAGCCATTCAATGTATACGAAACATATGTGGCGGCGATGCCACTATTACAGCCCAGGGTCCTAACACTGCAGTCCACAGAGAGTATATTTTTTGCCACGTGCTTAAGGTATATATGTGTGTGTGTCAGGTGGAGATATATTCACACACACAGCTCTGACACCTACACAAGTGGCATGCACAGAACTGAGAATTTGTGGCTTCTTCTCTTACTACTTGCACATTGTCTTGCACACCCCCTAATGGTCTGGGGGTAGGGGTGGGGGGTGGGCAGGGGCAGGGGCAGGGGCAGGGGCAGGGGCAGGGGCAGGGGCAGGGGCAGGGGCAGGGAATTGTGGACCATCTTCTGCCCCCTACTTTGAGGATCCAGATCCAGATCCAGGGGCTTACAGATGAGAGTCGTAGGTAACCTACACTCCAGAGGCTGCACAGCAGCGCGCGTGCGTTTGTGTGAGGAGGTGGTGCTACTCTCCAGAGGGCAGTTTACTGCGCAGGCTTTTCCCTTTCCCTCTAACTGCTCACTCCAGCTTCTTCAATGTTACCTTCAAGCTATTAATATGTGTTTTCTTTGGTGATATTCCCGCCACCCTCAGTGTTTTGGGTCAGGGCTACATTTCATGGGACTTTAACTATTCAAGACAAAAGCAAACAAACCCGGCCAGTACACTCAGTCTGACTTTCAGGACTGAATGGGGACAATCAGACTCCCTGTAATGCTGTCTCAAGACTGTCCCCTCCCTTTGTCCTTTTGCAATGAGAACAGTTTTAGAAGGAAACATAGATGCTTTACATTTGACCTCACCTCCACAAGCTCCACTTTAGAAATAGATGTTGGGAGCCCTGACTCAAAGCAAGTAAGAAAACATGTGAAAATCAGGCCCATCCTTTCTTAATTATTCTTTCATCCAGGTAGCAGTAGGGTCTTAGCATTGAAGTCAAGTGACATGAACCCATTAATCCTATCAAACAAAGATCCTAAAAGAGAATTCTTCATTGTCAGCACAAGCCCTAGAGGCCCAGGTGCTAAATCTGACTTGTGGCCATTCTTGAAGCTTAGACCTAAGGTATTTAAGATCTCAGGGTGAACACTATTGGGCATGAACAGGAGCTGGAGTACGCTATCCTCTGCTACTTTGTTTCCTGAAATAAAGGAACACAAAGCAGGCAGTCCCATGTTGTGCCTCTTGCAAACTGAGTTTGGCATTAGCCCCTTTCATAGTGTGAGCAGAAACTACTGCGGTATTTTAAAGGTCTACACAAGGTGGGGAGTGGGAAGTCCATTTCAACCCCAGCAGAAGGATGGCAGATGGCTTCAGAAGGACTTTGCTGTCACGATAGTAATGACAGGCTTCGATAGAGTACTAAAGTAGATAGTACATGGTTTCTGCTCTAACAGTACCCTCCTGATGCTGGGGAGGAGAAAGACGTGATTACATAAGGATAAGTCGCCTTAAAGGAGGTGATCTTAACCACAGGCATCCAGTGCTCAGTTCTTTAGTGGAACCCTGACCCAGAATGTACTCCTCCAATGCTCTCTACCTATGGCAGGGCCTCACCTGTACCCTGACTCCCGAACATATCTTGTACCCCAGACACTTTTGGTTTCTGGTGGGGATCCACTAGTCTTCACAAGAGTATAGTTCACAATATGCAGACAGCCCCTTCTGTTCATTTGTTGATAGCTTAAAAACTGTCCAAAATCCTTAAAGTCCACGAAGCAACAATTCTCTGTTAAGTTGTATAAACCCTGAAAAACCACAGCATTAAAGAAAGCATTGTGCAAGACGTTGGAAACGCAATGATTATCATGCACCACAGCCAATAAAGGCGCAAACAAGAAGTCCAAACGCTCACAAGACCCGAGGTCCTTCGCTTTGTTCCACACTGGACCAACCGGCCCGTCTCTTAGCCTTTGCCAAACAGTGCAATCAAGAGCCCTTTACGATTTTACTAGCTTTAAATAGCAACGTTAAAAAAATTCATTTTGGTCTAAAATTGCAATAATTTAACTTAAAAATTACAATGACTGAACTATAAACTAAGTGATGTAAGGAATATTAATTTGATTTGTAACTGCCAGATGAATGCTGATCCAAGCAAGGAGTGTTAATAAAGCCACAGTAAGAACACTGTATTTAAGAAACGCAATATAAGAGGTCATACGTTACAGGCAGAGGCAGACTTACAGACATTTCCAATATATACATTCATTTTCAACTATCAACAATCAAAGTGTAAACACAACTTAAAATGATCACCCTTCTGTTTTCACTCTTGAAAATGAACACACAGAAGCTTCCAGTGCAATCCAGCTTTTTTTTTTCCCCAAAGAAAAGAAAAATGGCTGAAAGGTAAAGTAACAAGTATTAGTATTGCCAGGTTTTGCTTCGTCTTCTGCCATCAGGAAAGAGTTACTGAATGTGAAGTTCAGGAACATGTCTCTTGTTTTCTCAGAATATTAGTAAGTGGCAATGCATCAGACATCTGAGCTATAAGCGGACACCCAGTACCCTACTCCTCGAGGGAAGGGGAAGCAGGTCTGGTGTGTGCAGAGCATAATGAGACTCCCGCGTCATGTTTCAGACTGAAGCGAGTCTGTACCAGAAGGACCAGAACTTAACAGAAGTACTCAGGCTGGAAACAGAAGCAGGCTCTGAGAGAAAGGGCAGGATTAAGTTCCTAGTTCAGATAATGTCAGAATTCATGTTACAAAAATAGTAATAATGATAAAAAAGAAAAGTCACAATGTTAAAATACAAAGTGAGGCCACACAGGCAGCCGACCTCTATCCTATCAGATTTCTGTCCTAACTCTGGAGCCTGATACAGGCCCTGCATACCTGTGCATGCAGAGATGTGTACAGGCCTACCCGCAGCGCGAGCGCCTGCTGGGAGAAAGGAAGGAAATACCCTGAAGTCCAAGGTTTCATCTGGCCTCCAGCTCTACTCTGAAATCAGTCCATCTGAAAGCAGATGATATCAGGTTTTTAGAGTTAATGCAGTAATGAGAGAATAGATACATAGGCAAAAAGAGCAAAACGAAAGGCAAGCAAATAAATAAAAACCCTCAGGGTGCGAAATCTCTCCAGAAGAGTTCTCCTCCTCCTCCCTCAGTGTCCTGCGCTCAACTCAGTAATTGGTGAAATACTGGAATCCCTAATACTGGACTTAGTAACATCAGCTCTTACACTGTGAAAATCTGTCCCATGTACTGTTTTAAACAAATCTGGAACTCTCTAGAATATGGAAGAGAATGGCTTAGAAAGTCATTCAAAATGTCTCTGAAATGTAAATGATGGCTGTCCTTCACAGGAAAGAATTATGTGTACATAAAAACAAGAAAAAAAAAGTTCTCTGGTTGACTGTTACTCAGATCTTAATCTCTAACCAGTATCTCTACATTTAAGTCCTTAAAAGTACATTTGTTAAAACAATAACTGAGCCCACTTGGGAAATTCTGAGTAGAAAATATGTGACAAGTTCACGATTGTGTCACAGGCAGGCTGAAGGCTAGCCAGAATGTCCCAGGAGAAGAAACCTGAAGATGTTGGTTTCCTTAAAAATCAATTTCCTGTCCAGTGTGTTGCGGGGGAAGGAGCTGTGCAGTTTGCCAGTGCTGCTCAAACCCTTGGCTGGCAAACCATGCAGCAGATCCCAACATCCATGGTTGCACTACACTCTGACGTTGTTTTTCTTCTTTGTTCAACAATACCTACAGCAAAATGTTATCCTCCAAGCCCCAAAGTACACCGACATCTGTGTGCTTAAGGCTTTTCACTTCTAGAATTAATAAATAGCTACTATTTTCCCCAACTTGTTCTGATTCCCAGCAAGCAGATAGTACACTTGCTTCCTCTTTCCCTCAGTTGGCAATTGTATGCTGGGCACCCACATCCCCACAACAGAACTGACTTGTTCTACAGTCAGAATTGAGGAGCGCTCCCCCATTTCAAGGCAGGTATCATCTCTACACCCACAGTCAGAATCTACTACCTCAGTCTCAGGGGCTCTCACTGAGAATTCTGGGTACTCCACTCACAGCCCCAGAGTGAGTCCTGCTCTCATTGGCTGTGTCAGGCTGGTCCTCCAAGTGGCACCGCACACTTAACACAACATTGGATGTTGGTAAGTAGAAGATAAAAATGATAATTCTGGTTTGTCAATAAACAAAGGTGGTGGTGAGGGGTTATTTTAGGAGGTTAAAATCAAGAGTGCATTCAACACACAGTTCTTTAACTGCCTACAGTGGTGTTATCCCATCAGTTTATTCTTCATCCTCAGCAGGAGAGTGGGGGCAGGAAGGGGTGGGACTTCTCTCAAACTTCCTCAACTACTGGAAGAGGTGAGGCCTCACTGCTCACGGTTGATCGGCTGTGGAAGTCATCTTTTCCGACTTCTTAGACTTCCTCTGCATTTGCTCTTGTTCCTTCCTCCTCAGCTTCTCTCTTTGTTTTTCCATTTTCTCCTGGGCCTTGCGAGCCTTCTCGAGAGACATCTTCATTTCCTTCAGTTTTTTTTTAACCAGTGCCCGGTCCTGGGATGATGTCATTCCAAGAGCCTACAGAGGAAACACATGTACAAAAGGACTCAGAAAAACTGCTGATCTCTTTGTTTATGATGAGGAAACCATCACACTATGTTTAATCTCATGACCTTAGTTAAACGTAGAAGGAGGAGGTCAAGGCTGAGGAAAAGCAGACCACAGGTGCTAAATTCTGTATGCACTGAGGATATGGGCTTTGTTCTCTGAAGTTCTTTGCAAAATATACTCCAGAAGTCATTAAGAAAATGCTTTCCAAATTGGTGACTAAGGAGGGAATAAACAGAAAGGGCACGATCCTGCTTCTCCAGCCTTCGGGTAAAGTACTGCTAAACTCATTGATATCTTCAAAGGGTAACTGGGAGCACAAAAGGCTCCAAGATGGGTGGGCAGAATGAAAGTGGCTTCCCTTCTGCC
Source organism: Mus minutoides (assembly GCA_902729485.2). NCBI lineage: Eukaryota > Metazoa > Chordata > Mammalia > Rodentia > Muridae > Mus > Mus minutoides. The sequence goes on from LR749729.1 coordinate 984,019, forward strand.
AATGTACTTATTTACAATGAGAACCAACAATGTCTTTGGGGCCAGGATGCCCATGTCAGCAACTCTCCGCCATTGTCTCCCCAAAGGCAGACCTATAGAGTCTGATTATGATGACTAGGTAGCTGGATGAGCTTGCACTTCAGAATCGGGGAAGACTATTGTGAACTTCAAATGTTTCCTGACCTTCAGCATGCACAGAAGGATTCATCCATCTCCCTAACAGGGACAGTTGTCAATTGGCCTTCATATTCACAGCTATTGATTGATCGCTAACCTTTTCAAAGACCGCAGAGAGATACTCATCTATCCATCAGCCGAGCAGTGGGAGGGGTGTGTAGAGCTGGCTGTACCCTCCTCTTGCCCTTTCTCAGTAGAGTTGGGTACCACCTCAGTCTCTAAGAGAGATGGGCCAGATGAGCGGAAAGGAAGATGCAGTGGAGGTGACAGGGAGGATGGCTTGGTGTACTGGGGAAGAAAGTTGGGGGATGTTGTTTCAGTTTTCAAGTACTGGGCAGGAGGGGATGGGGAACAGAGGAGAAATGAAGAAAGGAAGATTCACACTGGACATTATTAAAACTTAACAGTACAATGGGCAGTGAATGATTTTGATAAAGGAGTCATGTACTGCCAGGTGAAGTAAAGGAAAAGGCCTCTAACTCTCTTAGTCAGCAGCCTATTTCAAGTCAAAACCTGTGATGGGCTTCTGGAAGCATTTTTTTTTTTCCTACTGAAAATTATTCAGTATCTTTTCTGGTGAGTGATGATGAAAACTACCACATGGATGTGCAGATCACTCTGAGCTAATGAAACCATGTCAGGTGCTACAAGTAATATGCATAACTAGTAACTAACACAGACGAAGAATTCTTTACCTTCAGTTTATTTCCATCCATCTGCAGGAGCTGCTCCCCACTGATGTTCTGGGCACTGAATTCAGGCACATACTGGTCCAGACTGAGGCTCATTAACCAGTGGGAAACCTGCTGCACACTCCATTCATGAACGGCTCGATTCTGACTCTGAGTGTGTTTGGGAGACTGTCCATCATCAAGGATCTGAGACAGGAATGTATGCAGCGTTGTTAAATGACTCAAAAAGTATGGCTCATATTATGCTAGTAAAGGAATTTCTCAAGTTACGAGAGCTGTATTTACTTGTAAATCATACATGATAATAGTTCTACTTATGTCAGAAGAACATGTCTATTACCTATCTGATTCTGCTGGAAAACTAAAATATCCCGTAAACAAAGTACCATTAAAGGTGTAGGAAGTTAAAAAATCAAAAAAGTATACATTGTCATGATGATTTTATAAGAAGTAATCCTGAAGATAGAGTCAGATGTGAAAAATAATAATTTCATAGTTCTCCACATGTGATACATCACTTAAATTTATCCTGTTAGAAGACAGTAAAGTTATATAAAAACACCTTAAAAATATCAAGGTCTCCTTTATTCTACAGGGAAGTCTCAAAGCCCTCAAGCCTTCGTAGGGAAACTTCACAGCTATTGTTTTATCTGAGCAGAAAGCACACCTCTGTGGAAGGTAGGGCGCCGACACCTACAGTTCCATTAAGACATGAGGGAACTGAGTATCAGAAAGCTCACATGATCTCTCTTAGACAACACAATATAAGCAATAAGAGCTTAACAGGATGCTCATTGCAAATCCCAGGCTCTGTCCACTGTAGAGCATTCTCTTTATTTGCATAAAGGGGCACGACAGCCCCCAGAGCCACTGAGCTGAGAGAAGACGAGGCACTGGCAGGTCTCAGAGGAAAGACAGTTCATTTGGTGAAGAACAAGCCAGAGCGTGAGCTGAGGAAAGGCAGCAGATACGGAAGAAGAAAGGACCATGTCTGGTAATGGCTATGGGAGGTAAGTAAGGGACTCTGGAGGTGGGGCTTAGGGACTCTATAGGTGTGAAATAGAGCCTCTTGATTCAGGAACATCTTTTAAGTCCAATGTAAACAACTGCAGTGTATTTCCCCTCCACTCCTGAGGAAAGTGTTCTTTAGTATTGGATTCATAGTAATTTTGTAAGGAGAGAAAAGCAGGTTCGAATGAGAAAAGGCACCACACACAACCCACAGATAGCTCACCTCATCATCTATCATATCCAGGCTCTGGGTGAGTAGCAGCAAAAGAACCGAGAAGAAGAATGTTACAGAAATGGGACACACAACACCCACATTACACACTTTATAACATCAGAATCAAGGCCAGCTAGGAAAACATGACCAGAAACATTTAAAGGGAAAAAAGGCTTATTGCATATAACTCATGTTAAAAAGAAATCAGAACAATTATTTCATATGTAAGAAAAAAATCTAATTACATTATTTCCTGCCATTGACTTCTACCTATTTATAGAACTAAGGCAATCCCAACATAGTCTTCTGCTTATCTCATGTATACATACTTCCTGGTAATTCTTAGCAATGCTAATCTTCACTCTAGCATCTGAATAAATGGTTCCTACTCTACTTCCTTTCCAGAACCATTCCTATTGATCGTAATGATTCAACAGGGGGCATATGGTAGTCAAAGGATCCTCAGAGTCTGGGGGGGTTACGGGAAACTCCGGGAAAGGATAGAGAGAATAGATAATTCACACCCTAGTCTTGCTCTCCTGTGCCCAGATTCTAACATTTATGTTTATATGTAGAATGAGATTCCCAAGAAGCTTCAATGGGCTCAGAAACTATACTTTTCTTTAATGTTGAGGGCAAGGAGAATGGAATCATGGTGATTTTGTGTTAAACATAAAACCTCAGTGTTGATGCCTTCTATGTGAAATCTACCCTCAAACATCTTCCCACAGTGGGCTATGGAGGAAATGAGCCACATAAGAATTAAGTTCTGCCATGGTGCCACTACAGTACCTCATCAGAGGACAGTGCCAAGGACTGGGAGAGCCCTGGCGTTTTGGGTTCTGCTCCTAAGCCACTCAGGTCTGCTGAGCTGGTACTGCTTGGACTGAAGTCATCATTGAAGGTGAAATTCTGTAAAAAACGAGTACAACCATGTTAAATGAACACAGAGTGAACTAGAAGCAGGTGTGCTCCCGAGTCCTCAAATGATTCATGCTAATCAACTGCCTTTAGAAGAGCTCAAGTGTGCTTTGGGGACAACCTTCAGCTGGGCAGTGGGGCAGAAGCCTGATTGGAAATCCTGAGCACCTTTTCCATCTGATACATCGATATGTGGGATACAGAAATGATTCTTGAGTTTTTCTCCAAGGGTAGAGAATTCATTACCCTCTGCCAGTGATCACAGTAGTGCTATTAATAAGCCCATCTGCTTTGACCCTAATTGTGACAAGAAACGGTGTAAGTAGGAATACAAGATGGTGTGGAGAGGCTGAGTTATCAGGAACAGATGGCAATTCATATCAAGAAGGTAGCTGGAGTGCCCCTGGGAAAGATGGTGTGTGGCTGGCTGTGATAAATGCTGTGAGAAGTGACAGGTCCCCTCCTGGATATAGCCTTCAGAGTGATGAGTTCTGGAGGAGGGCATGGACTGACAACACAGCACTAGTTACATGTTGGTATATAACTCTCTCACGGCACCAGCCCACAGCCAAAGAGACCGCAGTATGAAACAGAACCACAAGGCCGCACAGCCTCTTGGGGTTTAGTCAGGTGGGATGTGGGAAAAAATAAATTTTCCTGGAATTACTTTGCTCAGCAGATGTTAAAACAACTTGACAACGGCCACAGAGCCTTACTTGTGAAAATGTTTTATAATGAACCTCTCTTTAATGTGAGATAATGTTAGGATCACTCAAGCAAACCTTAAGTCTCAGAATATCACTAAAGGGCCCAAAAGGTCACTTATTACCAAAACTTCTTTTGCTACTTGTAGAGTGGCTGGATTCCAATAAGCAACTGCCCAACACCACCTAGTTACATACAGCACTTCTCCAGGAATCACACTGTTAGTCCCATTAGATTATTTTGTGTTGAGCTTAGTTGATTGTTGATGAGAATAAACACCATCCCAGAGACTGAGGAATTTAGTACCAAACCAACTTCAAGATTTGATAAATCTTCCAAAAAGGAGTATAGCTGGTAGAACATTCAGCAGCAAGGCACAGCACACAGAAATTCCCACTTTGGTATTATCACTGGAGATGCAGTCCTCCAGACTCTAGGTCAAAACTCTTTGAGCTGCTGACCTCAAGGGAAGAATTCAGTTTAAGTAAGATTAACCTCATGTTTCTGTTTGGGGAAAAAGAGTGAACATAGGAAAGAGGAGACCAGATTCCACAAAGGTTAAGCACCATGTGTGTCAGTACAGGGTTAGACCAGGTTTGCGTTGTCATGCTGGAAATAATCATCGCACACTTTGAGAAGCATCATACCCAGGCATATACATCTACCCAGGCATATACATCTACCCAGGCATATACATCTACCCAGGCATATACATCTACCCAGGCATATACATCTACCCAGGCATATACATCTACCCAGGCATATACATCTAGTGCAATTCTGCTAACGTTAAAAAGAATTAGAACAGGTGATCTGCATTGACATTTGATACAAGTAAGTAAGGTGCTATATGTCAGTGGCCTTGGTTTTTCTGTTTGCTTCACTTAAGTGTATTGAACACAGTCAGTCGCAAATTTATCTGTTTTCCAGTAAATCTTGAAAAGCACAGTGAAATCATTTCATAATGCAATTTAAAGAAGAATACGTAGCAAATATCTTCCAACCCTGTTCCACTATCCAATATGCCGCTTTCCCAGCATGGCTTAACTGTCAAACAGATTAAATAGCAGTAAGTGAAATGACAGGCAAATCGAAGAGAAAAGCACATACTAGAACAGAACAGTATTAGAGAGGGTGCTGGTTAGGTGGGGCTTTTTTCCCCCATCAAGGAAACAGCATGCATGCCTAGGACAATGTTAGCACATTGGTTCATCAGATCCAGGGTGCACACACAAGTTCAGAAGGCTTTCCAAAAACTGAAGAGACAGGATTGGGGGCTTTCTTGTTGGCTTTTATAGTCCACTGTTGTCTACCTTGGACCCTGTTTTATCTGAAATTTGAGTCTCAGGAGAAGGCTGAAGGGGACTTGGAGATGAAGGCAGGTTTATGAAGGAATACGATCCTTTCCGGCTTTCATTAAACCATGAGAAAGGCAAGCAAGGAGAGCGGGTGGAGGCCGGAGCTGCAGGGCTAGGTTTGGCTTTCCAGCTTTCCAACTTGCTTCTGAAGATTCTGTGGTGTGAAAAGAATGGACATGTCAGACAAACAAGTGGCAAAAGACACTGAACCCAGGTCTAGCAAGACCCTTGATATAGGTACAACTCTCTGAGAAACTGTTCTACCACAGTGGTAAAAAGGTATTGCTTTGGGCAATAGCGTTAATCTTAATATTTACCATTTTTTTTTCTGCATTTAAATGGAATCTATGATAATACATGGATTTAAACTGATATTTCAATAGCAAAACTTTATTAAATATGTCTTTATAAGCATACATGGATGAATTAAAATAGGAATGGCACACCCTTTTGGAGATCCCTCTTAGGACAGCCACCGCAGTAGCTCATAGCCAGCATTCTTTATACCTATCCCTGTATTCATGCTCCCAGAATCTATGGCTGAAAGATTCAAGTGATTTGGAAATTTCAGAGCATGTGCAGTGTTAAGCAGAAAATGCAGCTTGCTGGTGTCTTATCATAGTCTTAGTGTTTATTCACAGGAGAAGTATAGGGTCTGAAATCATCATGGGAAGCTGAGGTTCCATCACCTTCTAAGGGTATGGTCTCAGGCCTTCTCTGTCCCTTTGTCTTAATCTGTACAAATATATGTGTTGATGTATCTCATATATGACTGTAACGAATTAAATAGGTTAACATTTCTTAAAGAGCCACAAAAGCTATTGAAGTATAAAAATTCAGGCATAGAAATATTTAAAGATTCAAAAATAGCTGAGAGACAACATTTTTCTTATTTAAACTGAACGTAGTTACTTTCACAATTGTATTTATCTATTGTTCAAGTGAAAATACTTGTCCAGGAGCTTACTAAAAAAAATGCTCATGTGCTTTTGGAAGAGGCCAGCCTCAGTATTTCTCAATGATTCTGGATAGAAGGCAATTACTTGGTAGTTGTTAATATTATGACAACAGGAATCCCTTCAATTAAAAGTGCCTTGATAACATACACATAGATAGTTTCTATCCCTCGTGCATATTGAATTCCAGTCTCCTTACACTTCATTTCAAGTACATTTTGAAGTAAAGTTTAAAGTGATATAAACAGCATCAAGTCTAAGACTTGTGGCTTGTATCCAAATAGTGCTACAAGAACCAAAAGTAGCAATCCTTACCAAGTACCCTGCACAGTAAGGCATAGATAGATAAAGAGTGCAAAGGGATACAAGAACAGCTAAGAAGAACAGAGACATTTGTGAAATTCTGCTAAAACTGACACAGGGGGATGGATGAATAAAAGTGATGGTCACATAAATGAATCCAGAAGATGGGATCATATTAACATGTTTAAAAAGTGTGTGTTGGGTGGGAGGGGGAGGAGGAGGCAAGTAGGCTATCTTCAAGGATAATAGAAATCAATGAGAAATCAATAGGTCACCTTAAACTTCATCTTCAAGTTTAAAATAAACAGAAAGTTTTGTACTTTCTGTTTTTATTTGTAATCTATTTATTAGCAGAGGACAGGAGGGTAAGATAACTACGCCCATACTTGTTGATGCCTTGAGCTCTGGAGGGGGTACATTTTATTCTTTGCCCATGGACCAAATAAAGCTGGTTAGATGCTTCTGGTACAGCAGTTAGATTCACAACAACTATTGGCTGCTCAGAACTAGGAGGAGAGAAGGGGAGCTGACCTGGTATCTATATTGTAACATGTTATCATGATTACGCCAAATGCAAATATAGCTCAAGTCACCACAGAACATTTGTGATCATGTGTGGAAAGTTGCTTCCCTGGCTCCATACACTTCAGTTTCCTCCCATGAGTTTTGACAGTTTGAGACCTCTGTGAAATCACACCCACAGTCTATCCTGAGGTGAAGGATTCTAGAAACATGAATCTGATGGCAATAAAGCAAAGGAACAGCTTTCTTCTTTGCTCGCCCTATGAGAGTCCTTAAGGTAAACAACACCAGCTGGAATGTGAACAAATGCTAATAAATACTTCTAGGCTGGAGATAAGATTAGAGACTCCAGCTTGATCCAGGAATTGACTCTAGGAACTTCATCCTGTTGCCTCTTCCCATGCCCCATTAAAATGTGACCCATGCCATCTGGAGAGATAAATCTCTTTGGGGCTCTCACCATTTATCCAGTGCTAACTTCTATGGCTTATCTTTAACTTAGCCCCCACATTCCAGTATGAACATCCATAATAGTCTGTTTAGAAAAACAAACATGGGGCTGGTGAGATGGCTCAGCGGGTAAGAGCACCCGACTGCTCTTCCGAAGGTGATAAGTTCAAATCCCAGCAACTACATGGTGGCTCACAACCATCCGTAACGAGATCTGGCTCCCTCTTCTGGAGTGTCTGAGGACAGCTACAGTGTACTTACATATAATAAAATAAATCTTTAAAAAAAAAAAAGAAAAAAGAAAAACAAACATATCTTCTCTGCAATCCCACATCTAAGGAGAAGCTGGTCCCTTCAGGCTGGACAATGCTGAGTCAGGGGAACTATAGCACTAAGGTAGCTTAGCTACTGCCTGAGAGTTTATGGGGAAGCTGTGTAACTAAGGGCAGCATGACATCCTCATCCTAAAATCAAACCAACTGTTTGTAGCAATGGTCATAGACCACCACCATAACATTAGGACAATGAAGGCAGGGAATGTGAATGCTGTTGGTCACCAGCTTCACTGAAAGACCCCAGGGAGTCCAAGCCCTAGGGCAAGACAAAGTTGAGCCCATGCTCAATGCTGGACACACATGTCCACAGACATTATCAGTCTTGAATATTTTCCTGGCTGAGAGCATTTTATGAGAGTTTTAATTAGCTGTGCTCTTTTGATTTTTTTCAACTGTTGGTGAACAAGGTTATGGAAGCCTGGCCTGTGACAGAGACTGTCTTTCTGTAAAGCTCTTGAGAAGATGAGGAAAGAGTTGGCAGGAAGCCCACATCCCAGTGATAACCACTATCCCACAGCTGCAAACCAGCAGATTCTGGCTGTGCCTCGCTGTGCTTGTCTTCCAGCTCCATTATTTATTACCTATAACTTTAAAAATCCATGACTGTGTAACTAACCCCTGTGTGCAACCTTTACTCTCAGAGAAAAGCACTTGCTTCCATTTGCTTGGACCTAGAGTAATCGAATATTCATTAAGATACCCAATACTCTATTACTTTAAAATTATAGACTCAACAGCCCAGGAGACATGTGTTCATAAACAAACACCAATTTCTTCCTGGATAAATTGAAGAAGCAGACAGAGCTGGGGAGCCAGGGCTCTATTTTGAGGGCCTCTTTATCATCCGTCTAACTTTGCAGAAAATGTTTGCAACAATACAATATCCTTCCTTCCCTTGCTTCTCACTCCTTCCCTTCTTTCCTCCCTCCTCCCTTGCCTTCCTTTCCTCTTTCTCTTATTTCTTCTTCTCTTTTCCACATCAAGATTAGTTGAATGAATTTTTAGTGGATCTGAATATAACGTCCAGAAGGTTCCAGGAGCCAGGTGTTCTGCCCTCTGTTCGCCTTTGGTTGATGCACCAAAGTTCATCATTAAAAATAAATTGAAACATCCCAAGTCCCTGCCATAGCATGCCCTTCTGTGCTTTACTGCTAGGAACTAGAGGAAACAACTGCCATCAAACTTAATTTTTGTAAGTCAAAGATGCCATCAGATTAACTCTTCCTGGTGGTCAAAGTGTTTATTCCTAATAACTCCATAGTGCAATTAACTCACATACTTATTCTCTGAAATCCATTTATCCTGGGGCTAGCACCCTGATTTTTTTCTGTTAAATACCTTATAGTGATATTTTGTTGTTTTCATTCTGCAAATAAGGTATATAAAGTACACAGAGTCTAGTTGGATATCATAAAAAAATATTTACAGTTCATAAATTTCCAGGCAGAAAGAGTATAAAGGACCACAGAATTATGTAGATTGTGACTCAAGCTAACTGAAGAACAACAGCTAAGGCCAGAGGATTATGTGCAGACTCCCGCTTATCTAAGTTGGAGGGAGGAATTTTGAAAAGGTCTAATACCCACTGAAGACACTGAGGCTGTGAGGCCAGCTCCATCCACAGTAAATTTAGAGATCCTGGTGGGTAGCATTAGCACATGCCCCTCTGATTCTCAGGCTCAATCACCCTGGATATCTGCTCCCAGATCCAGAGCTCTGGTTGGAATTTCTGGTCAACAGCCAAGAGTCCATTTTGCCTCCCACTATTCTCCCAGAAGATAACTAAGTTATTCCCTTTCCTCTGCAGAGTTTCAGTTGAAAACTGGAAAGGGATCATATAGATCCATGCTCTAAAAACAGATGTTAATTTCAGGATAATAAATCCACTGCTTAGGTATTTAATAAAAGTGTGCTATTATAAATTTGACCAAAATGTACCACTTAACATTTATCTTCATTAATTCTGGTGTTTGGATTAAACACATGGTGTTGGGCACACTAATCACACAGTATACATCTGAGATACACCCTTGAAATTTTCAACTCATCTTAATGGTCTAATCCTCCTTTTACTTTTTCCTTCCTTCCTTCCTTCCTTCCTCCCTCCCTTCCTCCCTCCCTATGATGTATGGACATGTTCATATATGTGTGCATGTGTGTGTTGAGGCCAAGGGTTGAGAGTATCAGGTATCTTTCTCGTCTAACCTCACCTTCTCTTTCCTGAAGCAGGGTCTCTCACTGAATATGGAACTCACTGCTGTGGAGGCTGGGTTACCAGGGAGCCCCAAAGATCCACCCATGTCTGTTCCTCCAGTGCGCTGCCAAGCCTGGGTTTTACATGGGTGTCAGGACCTAAACACCGGTCCCCATGCATATTTGGCAAGTACATTTTGAGTGAGCCATCTCTCTAGCCCACTTGTCTGAGATGCATGTTTTTATATAGGTCAGTCAAACAGATGAGAGCAATGAGATGCCGAGAGTCCGCCTTATGTTACAAATTTAACAGAGGATTTTTTAAAGGAAAGTTTTTCCTTTGTTTTGAAGCAGAGTATCAAGTACCCTTAGCTGGCCTTGTATACTTTCTGTATAGTCAAAAGAATGATTCGGCATTTATGATCCTCCTGCCTCCATCTCCCAAGAGTTGGGACTATAGTCTTGGGCTACTGGACTTACTTTAGGATCTGCGGTGAAACTCAGGAAGCACGCTAAGCACTGAGCTATATCCCCAGACAGACTTTTTGAGGGGTGTTCAGATTATTAAGCTGACATATACAGCCAACAGAGAGCCCTTGGAAGGTATGTCAGTCGGCTCTACCAGAGCCCAGCTGTTCCTCAGAGGCTGCATAAAGGCTACTGCTCTTATGCAGGCAGGCTGGGCAGAAACAGAGGAGTGAGATCATTCTGGGCAGCCATTCTTTCACAAGCCTGGCTAGGACACACAACAGCAATGTCTGCTTTCTCTGAGACAAATGGCATGATCTGTGGTCAGTAATGACCTGCTAGACAGGGAATTTAAGAATTAAAGAGGAGGCAGATTTCAATCACTATGATGGGAAATCTCTAAGCTGCTTCTAATTTATTTTCAAGCACTGCCTTCCCATTGCTAGATTGAAAACAAACCAGCGGAAGCCAAGTATGTAAGTGATGAAGATGCACAGGCTGCTTATAACCATGGCAACACTAAAGATGAGCCAATGGCAAGGGCTTTCAACTGACCACAAAGCTAAGAGAGACTTTAAAGGTGACAAAGACCCCTCTGACTCTCACCTAAGGAAGCTAAAGGGAAGCTGACTCCATCCCTTGCTCTCTCCTCACAGAAGCTCTAGTCATCCTATCAGAGTAAGCAAACAGGAAAGAGTTAACGGCTGTGACACTCAGCTCAACTGTGCCATCAGACAGGACCTGCCCTGTGTGGACCAGACCTCAGAGGCTGGGGTGGGGGGGTCCTTCTCTCTCCATAGTTCTGTCTCTTCTGCCAGCCACTGCTGATATCTTGAACTTTCTTGCCTTTCATTTTTTTCTGACTTCAATAAGACTGTCGCTGAGATCGCCCGACGTGTATTCTTATTTTATCAACATAACCGAGACCCTAAAAGGGGGACTCTGTATTTCCCAGTGGCTCTCTCTCTCTCTCTGAGACCAGCCCAAGCACCAATGAAGCATTTTCCTATATAAACTCACGTGTCCACCGCAATCCCTGTTCTGCTAATGCGTGTGGATCTACTCAGCTCAGATGGCTGTCATGCTGTCTTCTGCCTTACCCAGCAGCAGGGAAAGCAGCCCTCCCGGGCACCTGTCATAGGATCTAATCTCAAGCTCACTGGCATGGCATGTTACCCACAGGCTTTGAGAGAAATATTATCTTTGAAGGGTTGCCACCAGCAAAATCTATTGAACTACTTGATTTCCATGCTATCACGAATGTTATCCTTGGATGGATAAGCCTGCCAGCATAATAAACAAATAATGCTTTAATTCCCTTCAAGCAAACTCTCTAAATATTGGAAATGACGAAGATAGCAATGTGTATTTGTTAAATGTGACCCTTCTCAGACTTCCCAAAAGTCTATAGACCATATATGAGGAATATATGTGTGGCTCCATTTTTCAGACAAGAAAACTGAGGCAGAGATAGGTTAAGGCAGAACTGAGTTTTGAACCTAGATTCTGAACTTTGGCTTATGCCCTTTGTTTTCATCAAGGGGCTAAGATGATACTTCTATGAAGGTGATGCAGTTAGGTAGCAAACACCTACACCTTTTGCTTCATTGTACTTTCCCATGCAGTTTACTTCTAAAATAAATTATGTTGCAAAACACATTTCTGGGTGTAAAAAAAGTACTTTGAAAGAGTGAACTATACATAAATAATGAATAGACACATGTTAATTATAGTCCAACATGATAATGGTTTCGAATGTAAGGAATATTCATTTTTCATAGGCACCTACAGATTGCATCATATGACAGACATGTATGTGGGTAGCATGTCTAGATTAACAGTTTCTAGAAGCTACATGAAAAGATACAGGTACGACTAATTTAAAAAGTGTATCTACAACTCTGAATATAAAATAAAGTGTTTTAATATACAATTAATATTACAAAAACTAGAATGTATATAATTCCCTTTTCTTTACTTACTACTACCCAGTGTTCACCTCTCTACAATCCAGGATGAGCTAAGGCTGAGCCTATGGCTCAGCTCACCTCTCAGGTGAGCTGGCTCCAGTACTGAGCTTCTTGTCTCCTATGGTGCTTGTGCAAGTCAGGGTGTTTACTATGCACATTAAATCATATCTCTTCCCTGGGATCATTCATTATGATCATTATCCTCATCTACTTTCTCTGTGTGCCTCCTGCTGCTCACGTCTCTGAGTTATTATGTACTCACAAGAAACAGAGCAGAGTAAACCCTGTGGGGAAGAAAAAATGACACCCAAGACTAAATGTAGTGAAAGTCTATTTTCTCAAGTCTAACAGCTACAGGTTAGAACTGACTGATGACTTTTACAGATTGTAACAACCTAATGGGGACTTGACAAAAAGCCTATGAAATAAGGTTACTAGCTCACTCTGAGATCTTTCTGCTGCTTCTTCTGAGAAAGCTCCTGAGGTAGAGTCCATGCTCCACTCTTCTCTGTGGTTGACCCAGGATCCTCCCTGCAGCTGACAATGTGTGTGACCCCTAGTTGTGGGCACCTATAGGACCGGCTACATGAAGCCCCTATAGGGGGGGTTAGGTCTGCTCTTCTAGGAATGCCTTATCAGGTTGTGGGTCCATTATCAGCCCATATAGGAGAGTAGTAGCTGTTTGATTAGTGATACCTAATTACTCTGACAGTTCAAAATTGTTTTTCTGAAGCAGGAAAGTTCTCTCTTCTGTTTTTCTATTTCAATTATATAATCTTGACTTTATCCCACCAAAATTCTACTGTAATTATTAATAATTATAAAATTACAATTATAATTGAAAACTATTATCTGGTGTTAGTGCATGTATAATTACTTTTGTTCAATGAACCAGTGGGAATCAAGAATTAATGTTTTACAAAGACAAAGCTAGAGACAGCTAAGCTAGCAACTGGGTATGGGTCAAAACAGCCATAACTGTGGATAATGAGGGTACTGGTGATACCACCTCCAGCTCACTGTGACTTTTCCTATAGCACAGCCAGCATCCACTAACACCATCAACACATGCTTGATTTCCACTCGTAATTCAGTCAAACAAGCTCTCTTCTGCAAGCTTCTATGCTTATGTTTCCCTAGGGTTGAGAGGAGGATACTGTTCTGCTGCTGAAATATCAAAGGAGGGCAGCTCCCTCACAAGCAGACCCCCCCCCCACACACACACACTAGGGGTGTGCTCAGCTCCTGCTCTCTTGGAAGTGGCTTTTTCAAAGCTTTACAGATTCAGAGTTACACTGCTTCTGAATTGCTCACAGGTACTTAATTTTTCTTGAGATTCCCTCAAAATATGGAGGGCATTCTACCACTACATGACAGAACTGAAAACCAGACTAGTAAAACGAATTAAATCTTGAATTCTTTCTCCATTTTCCAACCCACCAAGGACAAGGACACATGATGAAACAGCAGTGAACAAGCTATCAAGTGGGCAAGTGATCCCCAAGAGATTGTAACTCTTAGGGTTTTGTTTCTTCCCTAGTCTATGACACTGAGAGAAACGTAAGAGTTACTATCGTCCCCCAATTCTGTAAAGAAATGCATTGAATATTAGATGTGTTGGTACCTAGGGTTGGCATGACGTGTTGGAGAGGCAACTAGAAAGGAGGCACAAGGCCCGTCTTTGTCCTCAATGATTTGTGGACAATCTGGGGACAATCAACCAAGTTTAATGAAGGGGAAATTCTTCATCGAGAAAGAATGTCGCTACTATCTGCCTTCCCAATCTTATTAAAAGGACTAAATGAAGTTGGCAAATGTAAAACCACTTTGTGAGTAATAAGTAATAACAATAGCAAACTGTCATCATTAATGGTTTTGACTCCCACCTATGCACCAAGTGTATAGAGAGAGCATCTGCATACTTTGTATGCAATCCTATTTAACTTCCCGTTAGCCTTATAAAAGCCATTATTATCCTCACTTCATATTGAGAAAAGAGGCAGAGATGGCTTATCCAATATTTACAAGAAGAACTGAGATTCAGTCCTAGACATGTGGGCCTCAGAGCTTTATGACCTACCGCCTCCTTACATGAATCTGTTAAATTCTAGAACTGCAGAATGGAAGTGGGAAAACCGGACCGAATGCTGTTCAAAACTTAGTTCTATATCATTATTTTTTCTTACTGAACAGTAAGCATAGTTAATAGTGCTTGCAAGTCCACTAAACAGCTGAGACCAGCAAGAGAATGGGTGGCCACTCTTACAAGAATGTAGATTGCCAACATGGTGCCAAGTGCCAAATGACCTCATTAGATGAGGATGTGGGGACAGGATGGCATTAATTAATAATAATGTGAAGAGCCAGCCAACAAAACGAAACAAAAACCAACTACCAAAAACCCCACCACAAAAAAGACAAACCCAAAATATGTCTAAAATACCCAACTGATGATGGATTTAAGTATCTAATGAAATAATTCATGTGACTGCAACTCTGCAGTTAGTGGCCAATGGGTATGTTCCAAGCTATAACTGAAGATAGCCATAAATGAATTTTCTCTCAGCACAACTCTGAGTCTACATTAGTTGGGTTTAGAAACACTGACCATTCATGTTGGTTAACAGTACAAGAGAGGCAGGCAGAGAGTAGGCTAAAAGAAAGAAATACATATTCTTAATCACCCACCCGTACCTGCTACCAGCAGAAAACCTCCTGGCTTCCCTTAATCACCCACCCGTACCTGCTACCAGCAGGAAACCTCCTGGCTTCCTTCTCTTTGTCTTTCCATTTCTTCCCCTTGTTGGGATTCCTTCGCAGAGGTGCTCTACAATACAGCATACAGTCAGAGAGAGAAAGGTAACCCCTTTAAATATTCCTTTACAGGGGACTATGTTTTTAGAAGGAGGTGCTTACCCCAGATCTGCAAACTTCTGCTTAATTTTTCCTCTTTGTACCACGAATGAACTGGATGTTCTTAGTGATTTAGGATATTTGTCATCGTCTAGGACATAGACACATAGGGAAATGATCAGTTATTTTTATATTTTAAGCCACAAATCAAAAAGTCGGGCTATCTCAGAATCTAAGAGTTTTGTCCAAATTCTTTACTGTATAAGAACATAATGTTGGTCCTGTTCACAAGACAAAGGAAACTCAGCCATGGTGGGGACATTTAGCAGGGCAGGGTTGGTTCTCTCAGTGACACCAGCTTCACATATATGGGGACAAAGGAAATGACCAAGAGTAAATGCTTTCACTTCACAGCAGGTGTGGTGGTGACTTGGCCCCATCTCTGCCAATGAAGGTTTGAGTTTCATCTTCCTCTGTTTCTTGGTTTGGGATTTTCCTACCTTCTGAAGAAACCCAGTTGAATCTCAAATCCCAACAGAAAACATCACCTGTTAAGGTCTGGAAGCTTCAGAAAAGACCTGAGAATAAAGATTTCCTCTTTGGGCTAGCCTGTGCTAGTGGCCCATGGCCAATTCTGGGACAGGGTAAGGCAGAACCTGGGGCCACCTTCCATAGCAGAAGCCAAATATATGTTTTGAAGGTGCTTTTGAAGAGCTAGTTGGAGCACAACTGTCTAGCTTATCATGACACCAAAGATGCCCAAGTCTTCCAAGGACTTGGAACTGACTGAGCCATACCTCCGTGAATGAGGGCTGGTACTCTGCAGGGAACAGCCACGGGGAACAGGGCATGAGACATTTTGTCCACCAGAAGAAAGACTTTGAGAATGGGGTTTAGTGCGATATATCTACCAGTGGCATGTGTCCCACCTTTGACAAGGGGGATAAAACTCTGCAGCAAGGAGTGTTGGGTGTGTGCGCACTTTCTCCTTAATTGCTGGTGTTGGCCTTAAGCTTTTCCTTTTATTCTTTTCTTTTTATGTCTAGGGACTCGACATGGAATGATGTACAGAAAACAGATATCCTAAGACAGTATTCAATGAACCTTACAGTTATTTGTTTGTGATTTTTGTTTACTTCAGAATACATTTCTAATCAGACACCAGTAGTTACTATCCAGAAGTTCAGCTTCAAAGCTCTTAAAGCAGTGCAGGACACAGATACTCCAAGGTCTCCTAGCTATGAGGTTTTCATATTGTTTGTTAATGGTTCTCAGGAGATTAAAATAATTTTCTGAAATGTACATGATGATATCTAACTCTAAATACAAGAGTTAGATATATGCCTGTGTCAAAAACCCACTTCTTGCTTCAAATGTTTATTATGAATATTTGTATCATTATTCTTTTAGTAACTGAGTTAAACAAGCATAGGTATGACTCATACCCATTAAAAAATAGATACCTTCTATGGTGATTTTGCTAATGGATACTTTTTAAAAAGCAGCTTTTTAATTTTCTTGTAATAGATGGCAAAGAAACAAATGAGATGAATTCTTCCATATCCTAAAGAACTCGGATAGTGCAAAGTTAAAAGGAGCTTGTTTAATTATTTTCTGAATTAGAGGTAGCTGGAAGACATTTAATGAGTGGGGAGATGAAGAGCTGAGATAATATTCATGGAGCCTCTCTGTAACCTGTTAGTGATGTAGTATTTGGACATCTTAGGACTAAGAGCCTGATTCTGCCCGTCACAGAGCTTGCTGCTAGGCAACCTCACATCATTATCTCACACACTTGCTAAACATGTTTTAAGGAACATGGAAACCATGAAGCAAGATTTAAAAAGAGTCCTTTATCATTTAAATCATATATATATATATATATATATATATATATATATATATATATATATACATACACACACACACACACACACACACACACACACACACACACACACACACACACACATATATGTGAATGTTTAGTCTGCATAAAAATCAATACAGGTCTGGTATGAGCTAAGGAAAGGTGATTGCTATATTTTTATATTTTTGCATAACTATTTATTTAGTGTTTTGTAAGATGTCCATTAGGTCTTAGGAACTGCCCCAATATGACCTTGGTGATCAGTCAGAAGTTCGTCACTTAAGCTTTAGACTTCAGCAACTTGGCTCTTGTTTTCTAAACTACTACATGCTCTCTGGGCATCCGAGTCCAAAAGTCCTTCCTGGATGCCATCTGTTTGATAAGACACTTGACTGCCCCTTCTTACATGATGGGAATGTCCAGATCTACTTCCCTGACCTGCTTCCTCTCTTGACCCAGTATCTCCTCTATTCCAATAGAAGTTAATCGCATTTCCCATGCAGTGTATGTGATCTCTGTATTTCTGTTTGTGGTAAAACTCGTGTTAGGAAGTCTTGAGCCCTCACTGTGACTGGCTTGGATTTGCTGTCTTCTCAGTACTGTCTCACCTCACGAGTGTCATGGCTCTTGTACCAATCTGCCTGGCACTGCCCAGCTTCTCCTTCACAAGCACCCTCCTGCACTGCCTTCTTGCTCAGTTTCCCCATGCCCACAGTCCTTTTCTTTTTACTCTCTTCCCAGAAGGGTCTGTGGTTTCCTAGGGTTAGGGTGAGGTACCTAAAATAGTTAAGTCACAGGGCCAAGGACAGATGAAGCCAATTGGCTTTTACACCCAGTATCACTAGCTTAAAGAAATCAACACTTGCATCCACTGAGACAGCCCATTCCTGTGAATCTCTGTGTGTCTGTTTACACCAGCACTCTATCTTCTGCATCTCCTTTCCCATCCCTTCTTCTTTTTAACGTCCTTGGGTGGTCAAATAATTTTCACTTCCTTGGTGAAGTTACCAAACAGAGCAGCATGAGTCTTCTCCATTCTCAGCAATGACATTTTATTTATATCTACTCTTAAGAGGCTTAGTGCAGTATTTGAATGAGAAGGGAGCTGTGTAAAGCCTTTGAAAAGATGAGTTCTAGTTAGGATGATATTAACTCCATGAAAGTTTCTGAGAATGCTTTAGCACAGGCAGTATGCTAAAGTCACACAGAAACCTTAAATACTATATCTTCTCACATTGAGTAGAAAATTGATAGAGTGCTTTATTTACACTAGGTAACCTTGTCTGGGCAAAGCCTCACTGCCTTGAAAGTGTAGAGATCAAATCGCAGCAAAAGGATGCTCATGTAGGGAGAAAGGAAGCATTTTCATCTCTCTTATGGCCACAGGTCTTTATTTTACAGCCCTCTGGGGAGACACCAGTTTTTTTTTATTTTTGTTTTTGTTTTGTCTTTATTTTCATTTTTTGTTTGTTCGTTTTTTGCTTCTGCTGACTTAACTGGCATTCAGTTGCAGGCAAGTCTCCATCTCTCAAATCTGAGAGGAGATGATGACAGGCACTGGAGGTACTGACACATGTAAGAACTCCTAATTCCAGTAAGGCAGCCGCAGGGCTACGCTTAGGGTTGCAATAAAGCATTGTGTCATATTACCCACCTTTGTAAGTGACTCAATAGACGGAGAGTAATGGTGCATGACTGAAAATCTAGACAAACAGTCAGCAGTGACTATACTTTCTCTACGTTCCGAAAGCAGCGGTGAGCCGGCTGAAAGACACTTCTAGCCAGCAATCAGGAAGACATCCCCTCCATATGGGCCAGAGAGTACACCCTTTATATTATATGTTGGGAAGATGTTCAGTCTCCCTCTCAAGCATCACGCTCTGCCATGGCAGCTTGAAGGGATGCTTATGTGGCTGGAAAAGTGTGGCTGCATCCTAGGAACTCTTCCATGGCAAACTGGTGTCTGTTCTGTTTGGCTGGCCCCTCCGGATGTCAGCATTCCTTGTCTGGAGAGTCAAACTTAGGAATGCATCAAGAGGTTTGTTGAGCATTCATTATTGGCCACACACTTTTTGTTTCGCCACTAACTACTTAAATACGAAGTCAGTCACGTACACAAAGGCACAGCGGCAGGAGTAACAGTGAAAACCACTGTGGAATTCGGGGTGCAGTGTTAGCTAACCACCATACAGACATGAGGTCAAGTTTGTACCTGGAAGCATCATAAAATCCTTTTTTGTTCCCTCACTGAGAAGGCAGCGAGAGAGAAAGGCCGTATGCTGAGGGTGCCAGCCGTAACCACACCTGAATTGTTTAAGTCCAGCTCAGATGAGTGGATCTGTCTCATACAGCAAGGAATGCCAGGAGTTACAGAGCCTTATGCTCTGGAGTTATATTTCAATGTGGGTACAGCCCATTCCATTAACATTTGTTGCATCAGCAATCTCATCAAAAGGGAGCATAGGATTCCTTTAATGTTTGAATGACACTTAGGTCTGTGTAGGGAACTGGGTGAGAAACCCTGAGGCATGTGAGAAAGCTTTAAAGGAATGGGCAGCTCACCAGCACACTAATGGCACACTCCAAGAACACAGCCGGTTAATTTGATTCTAATTTTATGCTCACTGAATAACTTTCTGATTTATGATTCCACTACCTAGGAGAGAACAGAATGACTGAAGGCTAGTAGTTACTCTGACAGCTGATCCTCCCAGAGTAAGCCAGAAAATTACTATTTTGGTATAGAATGTTTTCAGAGTTTTTGGCAGCATGATCCGGCACGCTGAGCTTGATTAGATGTGTGTATTTTATTGAAGTTGGGGATCTTGAAAACTGATGACCAGAACGTCAGTTCCTCAGAGCACTGTCTGACAGCCAGTGGATGAGATATCGCTGGGTGACATCTTCCAAGGTGCAGAGATACTGAGATTAGAATGCCAAGAAAACAAAGTCTTTCCTACAGGTCTTTAGGGGGACAGAGTTCAGGAGAGGACAAGTCTACCACCAAGGAAACCTGGGGCAGGGTAGGGAGAGAATGGACTGAGAGTACTCGGTGGGCTGATCTGTAGGAGTTTGGAAATTAATGTTGAGAGTATATCAGTAAGCAGTAACCCTCCATAGCCTCAGCATCAGTTCCTGCTTCTAGATTCAGGCCCTGAGTCTCTTGCCCTGATGTTCCTGGACTATACACTGATATCTGGAAGTATGAGATGAGATAAACCTTTTCCTCCCCAAGCTGCTTTTGGTCATTGTATTTGATTCCGACTGCAGAAACCCTGATCCAGACTGTATGTTACAGAAGTCCCACTTGTCTGAATATAAGTTAGTATTAAATAAAGGTCAGTGAACTGCTCTGCTCAGTTACCCAGCAGTCTGGTTAGCTCAGGAGAACTGAGGAAGGGAAAGCCCAAGATCTTGCTCTCTGGAGAAGAAATGCCCTGTCCTCTTCTTTGGTTCTGGTTAATTTCAAAGGATACCCAGACAAGTCAGCACGGTGGAGGTGGAGATGTGTGCATTCTCCTGCGCTGTGTCTGCTAAGGGCCCAGGAAGGTTCACATCTGCTTATTGCTCTGCTGCCAACTTCAAAGCAGTCATCAATTAGAAGTAAAAAGCAGAGGAAATCCAGATAAGACTGCGCTGCCTTTGAAAGTCCCCATGAGTTTTCCTGGGCAAGGGTTCACTCTGATCATTATGCCTTTAGATAGTGAGTTGTGGGGCTAGGACACAGTTCAAAGGTAGATCATCCGTTCATCATGTGAGGGGCTCTGGTCCCAATCTCTAGCACTGAAAATCACAAACAAAGCACGTAACAGCCCTGCCCTAGAGCACAGATGCTCTGTCCCAGAGCCTCACACGGTGGGGCTCCAAGCATCAGCAGCTCCAAAGAACGAGCCTCTACATTGGCTTTCTCCCAATAAGTACCTGTGCACACTTAGGAGATGGAGGAGAACTTACTGGAAGTCTAGCTCTGTGAAGGTGCTATCACAGCCACACTTGGATTAACCAAAGGTTTTGAAAACCTTTAATCATTTTACAAGTAATCCAACACCACAGTGACGCTGTTCATCGAACTGATAATTATGTCTGATTGTCTTGTGGGCCTGACATAATTCTTTTTCTCTTCTCTTCTCTTCTCTTCTCTTCTCTTCTCTTCTCTTCTCTTCTCTTCTCTTCTCTTCTCTTCTCTTCTCTTCTCTTTTCCCTCCCTCCCCCCTCCCTCCCTCCCTCCCTCCCTCCCTCCCTTCCTTCCTTCCTTCCTTCCTTCCCTTCTTTCTTTCCTCCACTAGTGTTCTGTGCTAAGCACAGTGTTCGCCTTGTGGGCAGCTTCTGAAGAGCTGTAAGCAGGACTTGGTCTTTGAAGGAGGGGGTGTCTAGCAGCTGACAGGCAAAGACAAGGAAACCCAGGAGAGGGTCGCAGGAGAACTCCAGTGCTCGCCACAGTCCCAAGGCTCTGTGGGTTGTGGGGTCAGCTGGGGTTCTGTGTTCAACGCCTGTGCAACTCTCTAATGTGCAGTGACATGCAGCTGTGCCCACAGTGCATGCGTATGGTGCATTCCAGGGCTGCTGCTACCTGGAAGAACCTCTGCATCTAGTCCTAGGAGCTGGCAATTTTGGCAATTAAAGGGTTGTCTCTTTGATCATCAGTGAAGCTAGTCTCCTTTTCAGATCATACAAAAACCAATGGACACCTTTTCTTTGGGGAACTGTGACTTGATTTCTTCTGTCTGCTTTTAACTTTTTAAAAAGGAATCAGTTCTTTGGAGTTGTTTGAATACTAAGAGGCCATCCATTAACTTTGTATGTTCAGTGCTTTTTGATAGTTAAAATCCAGAATATTCTGTCTTAGGCGGGGACTATGGTAAGAGTCAACAGAACAGCCTGTTGCTCCTCCCTGCCCTCAGCATTTAGGACTGAGGTCTCCTGGCATTCCTCCTGCTGCCACTTCCCCTGACCCCGCTGTCCCAGGCAGCACATTTTGTTTGCCACTCCCATTTGCAACCCAAAATTTTGTGTACACCTCTAAATAATCTGCCATCTTTGCTCTTTATAAATATGACTAGATAGCTCTTTTAATCCTCTTTACCCTATTGATGTCTTGTCCCAGCTATGTCTGTGTAGTTTACTCGATTTCCTGCTGTATGGGGATCACACAGATCCACGGCAAGTCATTTATCACGTTTCTTGTTTTATTTTTAATCACACAGCAGGGTTGCCATAATTAATCCTTTTCCCTGTGTGTGTGTGTGTGTGTATGTGTATATGTATGTGTATATATGTGGAGTCCAGAAACAGAAGTCAGGTGTGCTTCAGCTGCTTTCTATCTTCTTTATTAAGACAGCATGGATCACTGAACCTGGAGCTCAATGACTTGGCTGTATATGCTGGCCAGTGAACTCCAGGGATAGGCCTGTATTCACTCAACTAACCATGAGTATGGATGAACGCCCCCAGGCCTAACTTGCACGTGCATGCTGGGGATCAAAACTTGGGTCCACATGCTTGGACCATCAAGACATCTCTCTGGTCTCAACTGAATATATTTCTTAATACATACACACACACACTCTCTCTCTCTCTCTCTCTCTCTCTCTGTATATATATATATATATATATGTATATATATAATATGTAATTTTGTATATAATTCTTAATAGACAGATACAGGGTTTTACTTAGATATATACATATATGCAGACTTGTTATTTAAATATATGTATATATTCATAGATAGGTGCTAATAAAATATTATTTGTATAACAAAGTTTTAGAGTCATGTGATTAGTAAGAGTGCATTTTTTAAAAAATGGAAGTATATAAGCATATACTTAATGTGTATATATATTGAAATAATTTCTGTTCTGTATGTATGTATGTATGTATAAATTTCATTGTTTATACAAAAAAAAGAACATAACAGTACTACACTGTTAACTTAAAGGAACACCTCACATGTGAAGGGGGAAACCTTATGCTATATACTTCTCTGCACTGTTAAATTTATCTAAACACACATTTATTGCTTTATATACCAAAATTAAAAGACAGTGGCTCAGTAGTTAAGAGCATTGCCTACTTCTGTAGAGGACCTGGGTTTAATTCCCAGCACCCACATGGTGGTTCATAACCATCCATAGCTCCAGGTCTGTGGATGTGATGTTCTCTGCTAACCCGAGGGCACTGTTTAAATATGTAGGCAAAACGACCATACCATAAAATAAAAGAAATAGTTTTAAAAGTCAAGTCTATCAATACCACTTTGAAGTTCTAGCTTCATTAGAAGCGCCTGTTTGGGCTCACGACTATGGGCTCTGCATTTATCTTTACTGTGCCATCCTGTGGTGTTGCAATGCCAATCACTGTAATGATTATTATAATGATAACCATCGAAATTACTAGGAAACTTTATTGAATACAAATCCATCAACTGCTAACTTTTATCATCACTCGGTCTTTACATCTCCCCTCACATGGCTGTTAGTGTTCATGGAAACTCCAGGTGATAGTGTATACCACCTTTAGACCGTTTCCAGAACATTCCCATAATAGTCAATTTGGGGAAGGATAAAGGGATAAAAGTATCAAACTGACAGGCAAAAGTAAAAATAAATGAAACCTAAGACCTAAGAAGGAAAGCAGTGCTATAAGGTTGTATGTATGAGAAAAAACTAGTTTTACACCATACACATTGTGTTATTAGTGACACCACATCAAACAGAAGGGGAAGAACAAAATAAAACACACGTACCTTTCTCTTGTAACACTTTCTCGGTGGCTTGGTGCTGGCAAGAAGAGTCCTCTGTGTCATGATCAGATGCTGAAGGCGAGGAGGATGAAGTGTCTCCCGAGACAGAGGAGAAAGGGTCCCTTCCTGGATGCTGTGATCCTCCCGGAGACTCAGTCATGTGTTGGGATGAGAAGGCCCTAGGGCTCGTCATGGGGGTGAGGAGTGCCACACCACACTCTGATTCTGGAGAAGAAACTCTCCAACCCTTGGGCAGAAGCGATTTGGTAACATATGTGTGGTTATAGTGTCTGAGGGCTGTTGGTATAAGAGGTCATAGAGTGGATTTATGCCTGAGTGTCAGGACTGGGCAGCATTTACTTTGAAACGGCCTCGCCTTTTCCTGGGAAAGGAATTTTTATTTGTTGGCTTACCGCCGAGAAGGCACAGTTCATAGCTACTCACCAAATAAACAGTGCAGCTAACACAGGCACCTAAGGCACGTAGAAACGATTACTGAGATGTTCATTATTTTCCACTAGATTAAAACAACAGCCAAACATCAAAGCACCACTATGAAATACAGCAATGTGGATATTGCTTTTGGCTACCTTACTGAATGGAGAAAAGGATTTAAATGACAACCATAGAGTGAATTGAATACAAATTTAGGAGACTTTCTTCCAAGGAAGGCGCAGATCAGTAAAACAGCTATCACGTTCAATAAATACGCTGGTGGACAGTGATACTCTGCAAGAGTCTGCCATCCACTGAGAGTGCTCACCTTGCGCTCCAGGCTGTCCTCCCCATCAGTTGAGCTGACGCTGTCATAGAGCCGTGTCCTTGTGGGCCTCTGGCGCCTGTTCTTCACAGAGAGCTGGGCCCGGGTTTTCAATGCTTTCGAATCCAGGCGCTCTGTCTCTGGGACTGCTTCATTCAAGTCTAGGGAAATTATTGCAAAATTATTTGTGAGAGAAAAATGGTAGAGTGGATGGGAGGGGACCACACACACTGAAAACCAGCCACTGGCTATCAATGACAAGGGGGACAGAAGCCAATTTCTGCAGCTTGACTAACACTCCACAGGTGACACAGGTGACACCCTTTCTGCAGCACACTATATAAAGCAGAGGCGTGCACTTGCATATGGACACACATGTTGGAGCATTTGATAATCACAGTTACAAGAGACCTACAGACTCTATGGATGAAGTCCACTTGCCAAAGTCAAGTGTGGGTAACAGAAAGTGACCATGAACACAGAAATTCACTAATAGGCTGAGCCACTCTGGTCTCGGTTGTCTGAATATCTAATTTATTTCCTTTGAACTCTGAAAAAAAAAACACTAAAAGAGAATTTATTTAATCCCAGCAAATTTAAGTTAAAGCCATTTCCCTAAAACAAGATCTGGTGACAGAGACAGACCAACAGTTGAATTACTGAGTGTGTAACTCGTGGCTCTGTGAAGGGAGAAGGGCAGGACTGCGTCTCCTGGCGTTAGGTTTCAGGCTAGAGTCCAAGCCATGTGTTGATGCCTCTGTTTCATTTCTTTTTCTGAATACTCTCCATTATCATCGAAAACTACATTAGCTTTCCATAGAACAGTGTTTTCATCTTTAAATAAAAAGACTTCAAGAGAAGGAGATGGTGAGGGGCCTCAATGCTTATATGCAATTCTTGTCCTTATAGGGGGGCCCACATTCAGTTTCTAGCACAGGCATGACAGCTCACAATCATCTGTAACTCCAGGTCCAGGGGTCTGATCCTTCTTTTTACCTCCGGAGACATCAGACACATGTGTTGCACATACATATATGCAGGCAAAACCTACACATAATTTTTTTTTTATTTAAAAAAATCTAAAAATTAAATAGAAAAGACAAAGAGAGAAGGAAGGAGGGAAGACACAGAGTAAAACAACCACAGTAACAGATACAAACCCCAGTAACAGCAGTTGGCCATGGCAGAACCTGGTTGTTATGCCAGCACTCCGGAGGCTAAGGTATGAACACCACTCTGAATTCAAAGCTCTCATGTGTGAGTCTCCATAAGAAAACTCAAGGCCAACAAAGGATGAGAAAGAGGTGGATAAAAAGCACTGCCCAGAGCCTTTCTGTGGGCCTCTTACCACTAATAATATTGTTAGGTGTATATGGGGAAGAAGAAGTTTAGCTGCCAATATAATGACTAAGGTATATGAGTATTGATTGGAATAAAGTTTATTTGGAGTGGACCTACTCTTCACATAGATATACTTGATCACTTGCTGTAAATAAAATCATTTGATGATTAATCACATCTCTTCTTTTCAGAATGGCAGTCATTAAACAAAGTCACTTTCAAGAAATTAAGTGACCCTGGATTTATATTACTAAAAACAAGCCATTAACTCAGTTATAGAAAACTAATATACACTTGGACTAATAGAAAAGAATGTCTGACAACCATCATTAATTAGTACAGGCTATTTCAAGATATAGAATTATTTTAAAGATGTGCTCTAAACATATTATAAAACACAAGCATAGAAGGACTTCATATGGTTTCTCTTATTTATAACAGTGGGCACCTGGCATATGGTCCTAACAAATAAAATTCAGTGTACTTTAGTCTCAGGAGACATGTTGCTGAATGGCAGTATTTACAGAAGGTTGGACTTTTCATTTCCTATACTCGAGTGAAGAGTGAACTCTCAGAGAAGTCAGACCACTCAAGCGAATATAAAGAATAACTAGATGTTTTCTAATTAGGAGTCTCTACTTTTACATGCCAATGGAGAAAAAAAAAAGTCACCTTTGTCACTTTCATTTCCTTCCTCCAATAAAATCTATATTTGTGGTTGCCCACTAAGAGTTCATTAGTTGTGATAATTGGGAGAAAGTCAGACCTCCACTCTCTATTCACACATAAAAATGCTGAACATCATGCAGATGAAAGCAATAATATAATTACAAATAGCACAGTTCACACACAGCTTCCATATTTTCTGTCTCAAAGTTGGATTGCATGTTCTGTAATGCAAAGCACTGTCACTCATACCACCTCATTTGTCCCTCATTACAGACCCATGAGACAACAAGCAAGCTGGTTGTTTCCTCTCCTGAAGCTCAGAACACTGGAGTAGCTTGCCTTCCTCTACACAGCTAGCTAATGAACTGCTTTGGTTCTATGCTCTGTCTCTCAGGCTACTAGCCATCCACCCCAGTTTAGTTAGTGTTGAAAAGTCAATACTACAAGGTTTTAATACCAAAGATATGTGTTTTAAAAGTTCCATAATCATAGGTGCTGGGACTAGTGTAGAAAATCCAGCTCTTCAGCATGTACTCCATATGTTTACTATAAATAGCGTGGGAAAGGGAAGGCTTGTTGAAAGCTAGAGACAGATTCCTTCACAGATGGTTTTATAGTTTGATAACAATTTTGGTTAGTAGATGACAAAAGATACCCCAGAAGAGGTGCATTCCCACTTGTGTAAATATGGTTCCTTTAGCAATAGAATCTTTGCTTTTAAACACAGTGTAGCATCCCACCCACGGGACTACAGAAGTCACTCCATTGCTTATAGTGAGCAAATGAAATGAAGGGAATGAAATGAGGAGACTGGAGAAGGACTTCGTGGCAGGCATAAAACCTTGGAGACAAGTACAGACTATACCGTCCTGTTCCTAGGGAGTAGCTGGCCTAGTGCCGCTGTGAGACAACCCTGAGTGGCCATGCGGACCGTCTGCTTCAGCATCCCTCATCATAACTAGCAACTGTGCCTAGGAAAGATGCACTTAGCTCAAGTCTAAGAGGCACTGCTTTAAATCTGTTACCTGAGTGGCTCACAGCACATTGCCCACAGTGAGCAACTTCTGAGAGTCTAAATCAAGTATCAGACTTTATTACAGAGATTATGGATTACAAACCAGTAATTTATTTTCCATCCCGAAAAGTGATTTTTTTTTTTTTTTTTAAGAACCAGAAGAGTGGAGCGGTGCTGAGAACTGTCACCCTGATAGCACTTACACAAGGGGGATGCTAGAAGGAACACTGTGAACAAGAGGATGTGCGGTGAGGACAGGCAAGAAGAACCAGTGCGTGGACACATGAGACGGGGGCTGCTGGGTAGCCAGACATCTGCCTTGCTCATCCAGTATATGTTATCTTCTTCCACTACGCAATTAAAAATCACAGTATCACAACTCAAAAGAATCTTAGGATTCTGATCAACTTTATTTCTCATAAACGAAGACTGAGGGTCAAAGGTGGCCTCTGAGTTCGTCACTAACTTGCACTATATAGTTACTCTGTGAAACAGCCTAGAGAGAACTCAGGTGTAGAGGCCTATGCTCCTCCCACAGGGTTACCCTTCTGTCTGGAAGTGAACTTCATGAGCCATCTTGGGCCTGGCACAGCACCTTTTCTATTTTACTTTATGCTCTGTGTAGAAACATATGCCAAAGAGTGTGCAACGCTGCAAACTCACAGGAGCATGGCCCATCAGGGAGAAGAAAAGTCAACGGGCCTTTATTTGGCTTTGTAAAAATCGCAAGAGTAAAATTCATGCCCTAAGACCTTAGCTGTCATTTTGGGTGCTGTCATTTTGGGTGTCACTTGGGTGTGGCAGAGGAAAGCCACCTGGCTCAGTTCCTGAGTTCTGTGCTGTGAGATGGGAAGGCTTAGGTGGCCATGGTCATCACTGCTTTCTAACAGATGCCACACACACAAATGAAGGTAAGAGACCAAAGGTGGAGCAGCCTTGAATGGATCAGTAAATATGGAGGGATGCATTCAGAGACTCTCCAGGCTTGAGCTTAGGGTGGAACTTTGAGTGGGTGGAACACAGCCGTACCCACATCTTGAGACTACTTTCAATATTGCTTTAAATTGGATCCTTTAAAAGAACTTAATGGATTCTGTTATGATTTTAGTAGCAGTTATGAAAATGCTCTATGAAATGAGGGTGTTATATGTCGTACAGCATAGACACCAGCTCTGCACAGCATGGCTGTGAATCATTCGGTGTTTTCCACTGCACTGACGTTGTTTTTGACGTAAATGGAATGCTACAGGGGGAGCAGACCCAGGCAGCAGGGAAAGCAGGAGGGAGTGGAGAGGATTAACAATGGGGTCTACCACATACTCTCCTGTGCACTAAACCCCTCAGAACACAGTCCTACTTGGCTTCTGCCGTTGTCAACTGAAATGCTGGGCATAATAAGGCACTTGGTAGCATTTTGAAACTTAAATGGTATCTGCATATTATCCACAGTCACTGCAAGTTCATAAAAGATGGACCCTTTGGGATTTGGGGGCCTGATGCATATTGCATTCAGGTGGTAGGTTTAAGCATCTCAGAGAGGCCGTGTGAGATAGGCACTGTGTGAGCAGACCCAGAGCTCGAATCCAGAATGAGCTGCCATGACATGAAATCGTGCAATTTACCTCTCAGAGGTCCCTGGGGATCTTCCACTGCAAAGTGGGAACAGTAATGACATAAAATAATCACCGCATTGTTATGAAGACTGAATGCATTAACAGACCTGAGTGCTTAGAAGAGTGACTGACACATAATCACCCCCCAACTGTCTTTATTTACTGCCACTGAACATATTAGTAAGAATAAAGCAAGCTATAGAATAACATGTGCATTCACTTAAAATATTTAGAAACTAGTATCAGACATATTTCCTAATAGTGAAATATGTACAATTACATAAGAAAACTGAAAAGACATACTTCTTACTAGACTCTGAGATCAGGAGATGTCACATAGTATTTTAATACTCACAAATGCTAAAGAATTTATATCAGGCATTTGTTTTGTGTAACTTTTTGTACTTACATGTTTGTATAGTTAAAATTAAAGAGTAAAAATTGCACATTTGTTACTTTTTCACTTGGAGCATCTTAATTCTCCATCTAGTTTGGTCAGCTCTGCTGTTTCAAGAGGTTGATATAGGAATGTTCCCTTGACTTCTGCCTCTGCCACCGAGGAGCCCCTGGCTCTTCACATGGTGATACCACCTACCACGTTTACTGACTCAGTACTGTGTGAGATGTACTGTGTCAACTATCATATCTAGAGATAAAGATGCTATTGTTCTGTTGATAGCATTCAGTTAGGAACCTACTCTCGGGCAACTTCCATTGGGATGCTGCAGAAAGGTGGTAGTTTCTTTTGCAATTATTTAAATATAAAGCCAAGTAACATATCCTAAGTCATATTTATGAAATTTTCTAGGAAGGTTTTTTGTTTGTTTGCCAGTTGCTGAAAGAATATTAGGAATTCCTTCTCATGTCTGTACTCACAAATACAATTTCAACCCCAAATGGACTTGGGAATGCAATTTATTTGTCTGTGGCAATGCAGTGCTTTCTGTGGACAGTTCAAAGCTGAGTTAAGATGAGGCTCTGTGAGTAGGATGGACTGACAGAAATCCTGAGAATAAGAAAGATAAAGAATTTAGCTTTAGATTCTAGGGAAACTCATTTACATACCTCGGGGTTCGTTTATTATGATCAACTTACCAATTCTGATAGAAAAAAGATTCTACAAAGCGTAAAATCTCAGGACATGCAAATGTAATCAAATGACAACTTGGTCAGAAACTCAGTTCTGTGGGTAGAACCCTGAGGCTGTACCTGACGCTGCACACGAGCCAGGTTTGGGGAGAAGGGTGAGATCAGTATCTTCAGATGGAATTCAGATATTAAAGCTTCTTCATAGGAAGAAAGCCTGGTCCCTCAGATGGGCATTGTTTACATAAAGGGGAGGTACAGTTCAATTGTAGGTAGACCTGGCTACAGGCAGCATTAGAAAACCTGGAGTAATGTCTTGGTGGCACATGCCTTTAAAATCCCAGGCAGATCCCTGTGATGATGTCCAGGCCAGCTTTAGAAATAGAAAAAACAGCTAACCAGAAGTTAGGGTACTTATACTACCTACAAGAGCTGTTAAAGATTTCCCTAAGTTCTTAGAGGACTGTTAGACTCCTAATAATAGTCTTTAAAAGAGACCCAAACACAGATTTGATCTCAAGTGCTAGTAGTTATTTAACTAGCTAAGTTTGTCGGTAGGAAACACAATTAAAACATTCATTTATAGTGACTTTCAAGCAAACTTTTAAAAATAGGTGGCATTTTCTTGGTTTGGGTATATAGAGCTATTTAGAATCATTACAAAAGTAAACAACCAACCAAACAGTCAAACAACCAAGAAACCAAGCAATCAAGCAACCAAATACCTCGCAAGCAGTCAACATTCAAATGCTGCTACTGTTCCCATAGAAGTTATTTCCCATATATATTGGAATAATTCAAATTATGCAAAATATTTTATATTTGGCTTAAAGAAGAACTTAGCCACAACTTGTGGTTAGTATAATACTGTAATAAGCCCTTAATATTGTATATACTGAACCGTTGGTACAGTTGGTAGGTTTCAGAACTATACATAGAGGTGAGTTTTCTGATCCTAACTCTAAATGGCTATTTTTATGACTGTGAGTAGAGTATACAGCTGTTAGATTTCTTAAGTGGGCTTTGTAGAATGCCCTGCTCCTACCTTGAGAAGCTGAGCAGAACCAACAACCAACACTTGTCTGCACCCCTCACAATGTCCTCCTATTCTAAGACTCCCACCACCATCTCCATCCTGGTCTTGCAGTCCATCTTAACCTTAGCCTGCCAGAAAGTCTCCTAATGACCAACTCCCCCCATAGGAATCTAATGGCTTTTATGGGGAATCAGACTATATGTCTAAATAAAAAAAGTATTTGGAAAATATCTTCCCTGTAAAGTTCTCTTAGAAAGGAAATTAACCATAGTTGGGTTACAATGATCCTTATTTTCAGAAGATCATAGGCATCCTTGTAGTTCTATCAAAATCAAAGAAAATTAAAAATTCAAAGTGAAATATTACACATAGCACTTTTTTTTTCTAAAATGGAGAGAAAATGACCCAAAGTCCACTTTAACAGAGAAATGTGTCTTTCTGCCAAGCCAGCTTTTGGTAAGCCAATGTCTGTCTCAGTAGAGCTAAGGGATCTTGAGAGTACCATGAATTTATGAAACGGAATAAGAAACGAGAATGAAGGAAAGCCACCATTCACAAGTCTACACCTCCCTTCGAAGGCCCCTTCCCTCGGTGACCGCTCCCCTGCAAACGGGTTCAAACCTCACAGCAACCTAGCTAGACAGTTTAGGCGCTTTGCCGTTTTGAGGAAAGGACTACTTTTTACTTTAATTATTTGCCACAGAGATAGTCAATAGAAATTGATTCCTAATGTATTTGCTTTGTTCATTAAAAATTCCCATAGTGGTTCACCAGGGATGTTTCCTCTTTAATTGGTGAGATTCAGTAGCATTTCAGTCAAAATATTTGTTGAGGAGTAAAGAAAATTAAAAACAATTTAGTCAGCAAATGATAACTATAAAAATTTATCAGATTATTATATGTCCTTACACATGACTAAAGAAAGCTTGATTCTACTCCAGAATTTGCTCTGCCCCACTTTTGAGCTAAGCAGTGGGACAGCAATGAACAACGATATCACTGCCTTGTATCTAATGATCTTAGAGGAAACATCCTTTTATAATTTGATTTATTTACTTACTTATTTGTGTGGGAGGAGGCACAGTGTGTGCCAGTGTGTGAGTATGTGTGTGGAAATTAGAGGACAACTGTGGAAGCTGGCTCCCTCCTTCCACCATGTGTGTCCCAGAAACCAAAGCCATCCTGACAGGATTGGTAGGAAGCACCTTGACTAGTCCAGCCATCATGGTGGATGTTACGTGAGACATACTGATAAAGAAGTGTAAATGTTCCCTTTAATTGTAAAGACTTCCCATTTAATGAATTCTATCTTTAATTATGTCTTTAACCTTAGTTTAAAATTCTGGGGCTCCAATGCTGGAAGTAAATGCTTAATGAAGTCTCAAACTCTACAGAAAATAAAATAGACAGTACAGTAAAGGTCTGACCTGGTTTCAAACACAGAGGTGTCTGAAGAATCAGGGAATTGAGCTGAAAAGAAAGGGGGTGAAGAAATAAAGAAAAATTTCCCATAGGAGTCCAGTGACCTTGGGAACCTCCTTATTGACTGAGATGTCTAAGGAGTCCTCTCTCTCTCTCTCTCTCTCTCTCTCTCTCTCTCTCTCTCTCTCTCTCTTTCCCTCTCTCTCTCTCTCTCTGCCCCACCCCTTCTCCCTGTTCACTAATCCACCCAATCCTGCTTTCCTGTCCTGGCATTCCCCTACACTGGGGCATCAAGCCTTCACAAGACAAAGGGCCTCTCCTCTCATAGATGTCCCAGAAGGCCATTCTCTGCTACATATGTGGCTGGAGCCATGGGTCCCTTCATGTGTACCCTTTGGTTGGTGGTTTAGTCCCTGGGAGCTCTGGGGTACTGGTTAGTTCATATTGTTGTTCCTCCTAGGGGGTTGCAATCCCCTTCAGCTCCTTGGGTACTTTCTCTAGCTCCTCCATTGGGGACCCTGTGCTCAGCCCAATGGATTACTTTGAGCACCCATTTCTTTATTTGTCAGGCACTGGCAGAGCCTCGCAGGGGACATCTACATCAGGCTCCTGTAAGCAAGCACTTGTTGGCATTTCTCTTTTTCCCCCCCTATTTAGCTTCTAGTGTTTTTGTTGTTGTTATTCTTTAGTCCCTTTTTGCAGCCCAGTTGTTATCCCCCACTCCCAGTCCGCCCCTGACAGTTCCTATCCTCTCCCCCCATTCCCAAGAGGATGTCCTCACCCCCACCACCCCAAACCTCCCCAGTCCCTGGGGCCTCAAGTCTTGAGGGTTAGGTGTATCTTCACTCACTGAGGCCAGGCCAGGCAGTCCTCTGCTGCATATTTGTCAGGGGCCTCAGACCAGCTCATGTATGCTGCCTGGTTGGTGGCTCAGCGTCTGAGAGATCTCATTTGTCACCTTGCACAAAGCTCAAGTCCAACTGGATCAAGGACCTCAACATTACACCAGATACATTAAATCTAATAGAAGAGAAAGTGGGACAGAGCCTCAAACTCATTGGTGTATTAGGGGTGGGTGGGATTTCCTAAACAGAACTCCAGTGGATCGGGTGCTAAGATAAAGAATTGATAAATGGGACCTCATGAAACTGAAAAGCTCCTGTACGGCAAAGAACATAGTCAATAGGACAAATCAGCAACCTCCAGATTGGGAAAAATTCTTCACTAACCCCACATTCAATCCAGGAATAGTATCCAAAATATATAAAGAACTCAAGAAACTAACCACCAAAAACCAAACAACTCAATCAAAAAATGGCGAATAGAACTAAACAGAGAATTCACGACAGAGACATCTGGAATGGCCGAGAAGCACTTAAAGAAATGTTCAAAGTCCTTAGTGATCAGAGAAATGCAAATCAAAACAACCCATCTTATATTAATCAGATTAGCTAAGATCAAAAACTCAGGTGACAGTATATGTTGGTGAGGATGTGGAGAAAGAGGAACACTCCTCCATTGCTGGTGGGGTTGCAAACTGGTACAACCACTCTGGAAATCAATCTGGCAATTCCTCAGAAAATTGGAAATAGAGCTCTCAGAAGACCCAGCTATACCACTCTTGAGCATATATCCAAAAGATGCCCCACCATGCCACAGGGGCACATGTTCTACTATGTTCATAGAGGCCTTATTTCTGATAACGAGAAGCTGGAAATAACCCAGATATCCCACAACGGAAGAATGGATACAGAAAATGTGGTTCATTTATATAATTGAATACTAGTCAGCTATTAGGAACGAGGACATCCTGAGTTTTGCAGGCAAATGGATGGAACTAGAAAATATCATCCTGAGTGAGATAACTTAGACCCAAAAGACATGCATGGTATACACTCACTAATAAGTGCATTATTAGCCAAAAATTACATAATACCTAGGATACAATCCACAGAACGGTCTTCTTTCTAAATCTTAGACTCATGTTAAGCCTGAACTGTGTGTTGGCTGTGTGTGTGTTTTCTGCTTTCTAGTTTCCAGTTATTTTGCTTGAAAAGTATTCTTCATTCTGTTTGTTCATTTTGTATCTATTGCTTTTAGACAGGTTATGTATCCCATGATAAATTGCTTTAAAAAATAAGTCTACTACATCTCTTGTTAAATTCTTATAATTGATAAGCTTCTGAGTGTTTTAATGTATTTAACTAAAACCAAAAATGAGTCCAAGTGGAAGCGGCAATAACAACCATCGTGTAGGGTGCGGAGGGTGGAGTGAGGCACAAGCCATCAAAACAAAGAGTAGTCATGCACGAAACTCACAAACAGGAGACTTTAATATCAGTGCACTATGGCTTGGTTCCTTCCCTTTACCTTCCCCTCATTTGCTTCATGTCTACTTGCTAGAACCGCCAGGTCAACAGGAGAAAGGTGATAACAATATTGTTGACTGATGTGGTAGTGTGGACAGCAGACACTTCCTGGAACATTTACAGCAATCCCTGTGCAGTTCTGAGGCTGGAAGTTGTCTTAAACTGTGTTATTATCTTGAAGTTTCTAGAAATATCATGAAACAATGGAATGTGACAAAGACCTAATCAAAAGAAGTATATCCGGTGTATTCTATACTTTGTGTGTTCTATAACCAGCAAGCTTCAACGATGGTCATGCTGGAGAGAGACAACTGTAAACCATAGCTCAAATAATTGTCTCAGCTTCCTAAGAACACAACAAAACAAGTCCTGGTTTCTAAGGAACCCGGGAGCTGACAGGGAGAGCTGGCAGAGGGAGGCTTGCCACAGCCTCCATCTGGGCTTACACAGTTCACTCAGCGGCAACTGTGCCAAAGAATTGGCTTCATTTAAACAGTATTCCCTCCTTTTAATTTTTTATGGTTGTTCATTGCTTTTGTCTTGTCTTGAAACAGGGTGACACTGTTGTAACTTAGACTGGGCTCAAACTTTTAATGTCCCATCTTGGTGGCCTGGGACCTGAGATGACAGGGGCTTTATTTGTTTGGTTTTCATAGTACCTTGCAAGTATAAGAATCCCAGATGGTCACTTGCTTTTTTCTCTCTTGGAATCTTATTACTTGACTGAAATATATCTGAGTACAAAGTGTATCTTCTCAAACCACATACTGACTGAATGAAGGTTATGACTAGCACTGGTCTTAGATTATTTATAAGCAACTAGGTCTGGAAACAAGGAAAGTTCCCTGTGTAAGAAAGCCAGAGTTTAGAGTGAATGAATATGATAGTAAGATTTCTCAATAATGGCACAGTGGACTGTCAGATGTGTTGTTTCTTTGTTTATAAGGTTGCCACGTTAAAGAGCAGATTTGAAAGTATAACTATTTCTAAGCAGAATAATAAAAATAAAATTCAAAAACTAAAACAAACAACCAAAACAAAACAAAGCAAAGAATGTGGTAAAATCTGAGAGCAGCTGAGCTGGAGACCAGAGACATCCGGACAATAACTTGAAAAATGGAGAGAAAATCAGCTGTCCACCTGTCACCTGTCGGCAGCAGTGTCTTTAGAGTAAGGAAGAAGCTTGGGACCTGCAGTCCAGCTCTCGGGAGACACATGTTGCAGGACCACATGTTTCAGGCTGGCCTGAGCAACCTAGCAAAAGTTGTCGCAAAAGAAGAAATGAATAAAATACAAAATAAGGAAACAAATGATTTCAGACAAGCTGAATCTGAGCATTTTTTTCACCAATGCGCCCTTGAATTTTTTTCTAAAAGTTGTACCTCAGAAGGAAGTCAGTTGGCTCAAAAATCGCAGGACTCAGATCTTGCAGAAAGCCTATATAATCTATGAACATAAATATTTCACATTAAATTTTAGCCAGACAAATTCAGAAATATAACTTAAAATATGATTTCCTCCTATGCAAAGAACACAAAGTTGGTTTAACATAAAAATTCTTATTCCACATATTAACTGAAAAAAAATGAATATAAGTTTTTCAGTAGATGAAGATGGGCAGTTAATAATATCCATCTATATTAAGTTTTATCCAATTTGAGCTATGAAAAAACTTCCTGAACTTGATACCATGATACTAACAAAGGTTCCTGTCAAACTCCTATGCATAGCAAAGGATGTGCATGTCTGCATGTGTGTGTCTGTGTGTGAAGGTCAGAGGTCAATGTTGAGTGTCTTTCTGGACTATCCTTTACTCCCATCGTTTGAGACAGAGTCTCTCACAGAACTGAGTTCACTCATTTGCCTGAAATAGTGAGTGAGCACCAGGGATTTGCCTATCTTGGCTGGCTCCCAAGTACTGGAGCTACAGATGGGTCAACATTACCAGAGTTTTACACAGGTGCTGGGGATCCCAAGTCTGGATCTCATGTTTGGACAGCACTTACTTTAGCCCCGGAGCCATTTCCCCAATATCAACTATGAAGTGCTTTCTAGAACCCTCCATATTTATACTATGCAGAAGAGAGGATGCAGAGTGTTCTAACCATGAATCTGCCTCTGAGTAGGTAACTGTGAGAAGTATTTGGCAGCAATGCCCATCCTTTACAGGGAGCTTTGAGTCACGTTCCATCCCTATAGGCACCTCAGTTCCTGTTAGACCTCAAACCTGGTTACAAAGGTACAATGTTACACACCAATGCCTTTCTTACTGGAAGCATCAATTAGAAAAAAAAGTCACTTTGATCTTAAGCAAATTTGTTCTCTGAATTCCCTCTTTACCCTCCAGACATGTGCATGGTGTCTGAAGTTCTTGTATGTCTCTCCCTTTCCCGTGTTTGATTTCATCCGTCCAAGGCTTTCTTTCAGTATGCTTACAGAGCATGTGTAAGCCTTTTCTAAGAAATCAGACTCTACACATTTGAAGCCAAAAGAGTGCCATCGTAAGAGCCATGAGCTATGCATGTAGATGCTCAGGGTAAGTTTAACCTCATACTCTACTGACAAGGCAGCAGAGGAGCACAGCCACGGATGTCACTTACACCCCAGGGTCTTGGGGTCAAGGAAGTCAACTAATATAGACCAGTGAGACTGGATACTGAGCAATGTGAGTATGTAAATATCATAGTTTTCACCGATGGAAAATAATATTTGACAAGTCTAAAATAGAGGGGATTTGAAATCTGTTATAACTCTTAGAAAATTATTAAATTTGTTTTCTACAGTTATAGAAAGAATAAAGTGTTAAAATATTATTAAATAATTAATTTATATGCTTAAGTTTAGACTTTAAAATTTTCAATTAATTAGTAAAAGTTTATTTGTTTGTTTATTTTAATTAATCACTGTGTCTCTGTGGCTGGCCTCTGGAACTTGCTATGGAGACTACACTGTCTTACAACTCACAGAGACTCTGCTTACCTCTGCTCCTGGCCCCTGACCCGTGGAGGTTGGAATTAAAGCCACATCCCTAGCCTTTTACCAACATTTTAATGGAATGCCTGCATTGGTTTAGTTTTGACAAAAAAAAAAACCAAAAACAAAAAACAAAAAAAAAACCCAAAAAACATACAAATAGTGTTAAAGGATAATTTAACTATGGCAAAATTTTGCAATTGGAAAACTGGGTTCATTCCTCAAACATGCCCCAAGCCAGGACTGTCCAGTTCTCATCTGCTTCCCAGCTCTGGAGGCTTAGAGGAATGGTTTAACATGCTTGGATGGTGCTTGAGACAGCTTCTGAAGTAGGTCAGTGATCTACAGATTGAAATGAAAGAATGGGAGAGGAGGAGAGGNCCTCCCCTGTCTTCTCCTCTCCTCCCCTGTCTTCTCCTCTCCTCTCCTCTCCTCTCCTCCCCTGTCTTCTCCTCTCCTCCCCTGTCTTCTCCTCTCCTCCCCTGTCTTCTCCTCTCCTCTCTCCTCTCCTCTCCTCTCCTCTCTTCCCATCCCCTGCCCTCTCCTCTGTCCTCCTTTCCCCTCCCCTCTCCCCTCCCCTCTCCTCTCCTCCTCTCCCATTCTTTCATTTCAATCTGTAGATCACTGACCTACTTCAGAAGCTGTCTCAAGCACCATCCAAGCACGTTAAACCATTCCTCTAAGCCTCCAGAGCTGGGAAGCAGATGAGAACTGGACAGTCCTGGCAAGCAGCATGATAAGCTGCAGCTAATGGGTAAACACCATGTTTCTATCAGGGTTTCTATTCCTGGACAAAACATCATGATCAAGAAGCCAGTTGGGGAGGAAAGGGTTTATTTGGCTTACACTTCCATACAGCTGTTCATCACCAAGGAAGTCAGGACTGGAACTCAAGCAGGTCAGGAAGCAGAAGCTGATGCAGAGGCCATGGAGGGATCTTCTTTACTGGCTTGCTTCCCCTGGCTTGCTCAGCCTGCTCTCTTATAGAACCCAAGACTGCCAGCCCAGAGATGGTACCACCCACAAGGGACCCTTCCCCCTTGATCACTAAGAAAATACCCCACAGCTGGATCTCATGGAGGCACTTCCCCAACTGAAGCTCCTTTCTCTGTAATAACCCAAAACTAACCAGTACAATTAACCCCTTGTCAACTTGACACACAAATACATCACTAGTAAGCTTCAACTCTTAGTACTTACTCATCCCCAAGATCTTAAATAACTTTAAAACTCCCACACTCTTTACATATTAAAAGTTCAATCCTTTTAAAATATCCAATATCCTTTAAAATCCAAAGTCTTTTTATAATTAAAAGTCTCTTAACTGTGGGATCCACTAAATATTTTCTTCCTTCAAGAGGGAAAATATCAGGGCACAGTCACAATCAAAAGCAAAAATCAATCTCCAACCATCCAATGTCTGGGATCCAACTC
This sequence comes from Mus minutoides, assembly GCA_902729485.2. Taxonomy (NCBI): domain Eukaryota; kingdom Metazoa; phylum Chordata; class Mammalia; order Rodentia; family Muridae; genus Mus; species Mus minutoides. The sequence goes on from LR749729.1 coordinate 1,023,477, forward strand.
ACGATCTTCTGGGCTCCTCCAAGGGCTTGGGTCACTTCTCTAGCCGTGCCCTTTGTAGCACACACCTTGTCTTCTAGGCTCCAGCTGCCTGTTCTCCACTGCTGCTGCTGTTCTTGGTAGTCATCTTATGGTACTGGCATCTCCAAAACGCTGCTGTCTTCCACTTTAACTAGGCTTCCCCAACTGCCTCTCATAGGCTTTCTTCATGGTGGCAAGCCTCAACTCTTTTTTGCATGACCCCTTCAGTCCTGGGCCATCAATTGCAACTGAGGCTGCACCTTCACCAAAGGCCTTCCATGGCCTCTCACAGTGCTGCTGTGGCCTCAGCTGCTCTGCATGACCCCTTCATACCTTCAAAACCAGTACCCGCTGGGTAACTCTTACACATTACCAAGTCCCACTGCAGCAGGAGTACAACCTTGGCTATCTCTGGAACACAGCCTCTTTGTGCTTTCAGAAAACACTTCCCAGAAGATGTCACCTCAACGATGCTAGTCTCTCTTAATAACCACTAATTTCTTAGCTCCAGCTAACCAGCATCAATAGTCCCAGTAATGCAAAGGTTTTGCTTTAGTAGTTCTGGTATCTTGTTAATCACAGCTGATTCTTCAGCCCCAGCTAACCAGAACCACAGAATAATCAAACTCCAAAGTAACAATGGCCCTGAAAAGAGTCTTTAATTTTCCCTCTGAAATTTCACAAGCCAGGCCTCCATCTTCTGTACTGTTCTCAACATTATCTTCCAAGCTACTACAAACATCTGACAAAGCTCTTAACACAGAATGGATCTTCTAGCCTAAAGTTCCTCCCCCAAACATGGTCAGGTTGTCACAGGAATACCCCACTATGCTGTACCAATTTGTCTTAGTCAGGGTTTCTATTCCTGGACAAAACATCATGACCAAGAAGCCAGCTGGGGAGAAAAGGGTTTATTCGGCTTACACTTCCATACAGCTGTTCATCACCAAGGAAGTCAGGACTGGAACTCAAGCAGGTCAGGAAGCAGAAGCTGATGCAGAGGCCATGGAGGGATATTCTTTACTGGCTTGTTTCCCCTGGCTTGCTCAGCCTGCTCTCTTATAGAGTCCAAGACTGCCAGCCCAGAGATGGTACCACCCACAAGGGACCTTTTCCCCTTGATCACTAAAAAAATACCCCACAGCTGGATCTCATGGAGGCACTTCCCCAACCGAAGCTCCTTTCTCTGTGATAACCCAGCTGTGTCAAGTTGACACAAAACTAACCAGTACACACCACAGGGGCGACTGCCCTCACACAAGGTGGCAAAGGGTTTCCCATACTGAATGTGCTGTGTTGAGTCTGCAGCCTTACTCCCTAAATCTCTACGTCTTTGGTGTTCCCTAGCAACTGAAGCAAAAGATCAATTTAGAAAAGTGCTTTCCAGAACATTCCATCTAGCCACTCACCAAGTCACTTTGGTTTATGTGATTAAGTGATTGAATTTCAGGGAGATTTGTCACTAGCTGTCATTGGCTGCAAAGCTGGAAGTACATGGCTTGCTATGTACTAGAGTCTGTGCTGGTGGACTCCACCTCCATCACAAGCAGGGACTGCTTTCAAGAAGAATTAGTATTCGCCACATCTCACTGTGAGCCGATAGTGTTGCTAGGAAAACTGATAATTATGTGTCAAAATGGCCGGTGCAGTACAGAAAAAGGGTTCAGAAGACATGAAAGGTTTTTGATCCAAATCAGCATGCTAATAGTACATCCGCTGATCTTCTGTAGTCAGATAATTTAATAACTACCATTAATTATATGTTTAACAAGACACTGATTTCCAAACTGAGAGAACTGACAACAGAACAAGACTACAAGTTGCTGATCCTAGCCTGTCCATGCTACAGCAAGGCTATTAAGTTACTGGTCATAGCCTGTCCATACTACAGCAAGGATACTAGTTACTGGTCATAGCCTGTCCATACTACAGCAAGGATACTAGTTACTGGTCATAGCCTGTCCATACCCCAACAAGGCTATTAGCTACTGATCCTAGCCTGTTCATACTACAGCAAAGCTATGAGTTACTGATCATAGTCTATCCATACCACAGCAAGACCTGATGTTTATAATGAACTACAGTTAAGCTTTAAACACTCAGAAAGATCTATAACCCAACACGGCTTGATTTCTGATCCTCCCCTTTAGACTCCAATTATATGCCTTTCCAGGTATAAAGTCCATGGCTGCAGTAGCCAATAGCATTACTTACCCTGCCTCCCAACCACGTGGTGCTGTGCTACCCTGGTAGCCTGGAAAGGAGAGCACCGTCACCACCTTTATATTTCATACAATGAGGCTAATCCAGAGCCGCGGGGACACTCTTGAGACACAACTCTCGGTGGTGTGCCAGTGAAGCACTTCCTTGCCAACTGCCTCCCACATTCCTTATAAACTATCCCTTACTTAGGGACGACACAGTCGGAAGACATAAACCTAGTGAATGCATTCAAATCTTTAAACACAAGCTTCATTTATAAATAAACATTCTCAAGACTTCACACTTTCAATGATTAAAAACCATTGTTGATTAGAGAATAATCTCTCTGGAAACTTCTGGGTGTCTATGTGTGTGCATGTTTGTGTGCCGGCGTGTGCACATATACGTTGAGGTCAAGAGTTGACCACATCTGTTGTTCCTCGGGAAGCAATAACCTTATTATATTTTTAAAAAGGTCTGTCAGTGAACCTTGAGTTTTGATTCAGCTGTCTTGGTTAGACTGCAAGTCCCAGGGACCCTCGTCCTTCCACTCTGTCTTCTAGCACTGGGGTTCTGTATATGCACCTTGCTGTCCTCGGCTTTTTACCTCAGTGCTGTGAATCTGAGCTGAGATCCTTACGCGGAGTGGAGAACACTTTACCAACTGAGCCACTTCCCCAGCCCTGGAAATATTTTACTAGAGAAAGATCATGAAGAAAAGAAAGGACCAGCTCCCTTTAATCCCAGCACTCGGGAGGCAGAGGCAGGCAGATTTCTGAGTTCGAGGCCAGCCTGGTCTACAGAGTGAGTTCCAGGAGAGCCAGGGCTACATAGAGAAACCCTGTCTCAAAAACCAAAAAAAAAAAGGACCAGCTCAAAATAATAAGAGTTATGCTACAAGTCATGGGAGCAAGTTGTGGGCTGACTGCAATACTTCTCTCGTAGGGCATTCTTCCTTCTTTCCCAGCAAAGTGACACAGTCATGTGAAACAAAGAAACGGACAGTCCTGCCCCATGAGCAGTTAGGTGCACACATTCTCTTACATTCATAATGTATAGATGCGCTGCTGACAAGGAAACGCACATTTCAGATGGCTCTGCCCACACACTCTGGGTATGGAACTCGAGGGTAGGAGAACAGGGAAGGGATGGGTATGGCCCATGGTTAGGTTTGGTGCCATGTTTTCTCCTTCCTGATTTTAGACAAGGTGGCCATGGAAGCACAGGTAGGCCCCAAGATAAAAAAAAAAAAAAAAAAGATTAAAAAAAAAAAAAAAAACCAGAAGTGAAGGGAACACCTTACCCAAGTGAGTCTGGAACACTAAAAACAGGCAGCCAGTTTTCTGATGCCAGAGCGACATATTTACTCTCAGGGTGGGGACTAGGCGAAATGAACTCTTACTTTTGATGCAGTTTACTAAGTGCACGTATTTATGACACTTTAAGGTAATGCGTAGGTCTGCCTTTATCTGCAGCTTTGCCATTTACACTGAAGCATTTATGTTTGATATGAGCTGACATGACAGGCTCTTTTCCTTGACACTCATGGGAGGCAGTGTGAGCTCTGGAATCTCCAAGTCAGAGGAATAACTTAAGTCCTGCTTACACTGTCAGTAGCTAGGGTGTTTTAGGTGAGGCCAGACCAACCTTGGCTCAAGCCGTCCTGACAGGATGTTTGCTTGACTTCCACATTCTCCATAGTGTCTCCTTTCGAGACTTCCCCGGGAGATGGTCTTCTCTCAAAGATGTTGTTGTTGTTGTTAACCTGGGTCCCATTTTGCTTTAGTAGTCTGAATACCTCAGCCTCCAAATCTCTAATCTAGAAAACAAAGAAATCCACTCATAACACTCATAAATCGGGCTCTCCTGCACTTGTCTGGGCAGAGCTGCCTCACCATTAGTGGCTGTGAGAACTTCACTCACCCGAACTTGCAGGCCTTGGACTTCAACCAGGTGAGCCTTCTCCAGCTCCTCCAGCCTCTTTCTTTCCACTTCCTGTCTCTTGATGAAATCGAGCTCCCTAAAGAAGAAAAGAGAGGCTCAATTGTAGAAAACCTTCAATAAGTGCGGAAATGTGGAAATTCTTTCAGAAGCACTCAAGTACACTGTGGGATAAACACTTGAGAGCTGTTTAAATAAATGAAACTCAAATCTAGTTAGTGGGAAAGTTTATGGCAACAAGTGAAAGACATCTTTAATGATTTAATCACAAGTACGGAAAGTATTTTGATTTTTGTCAGCATGCTGTGCACCTAGAACCCTGGTCAGGAGCATGTACGCTCGTGGGCACAGGAGTAAGGGCATGAATGACTCTGTGGAGAAGTTAATGGTGATAGCCTGCTGTTAGCAGAAATGATTTTATATTTCCAATACTTAACAGATGAAAGTAGACAGATCTGAAGAGTTACTTAGAGAGAAACCAGTGGAGGGGCATACAGACAACGGTCACACTTTCACAGGTAATACAGAAGAAGGGGACACTCCTCCATTCTGAAAGCCAACCTGGTCATTTCTTATAGCTAGATACAGTGTTGTTAGCAGAAACTTGCAATGGTATGGTATTGAGTTCAAAATAACAAAGAACAATCATCCTCTTTCAAATGATTTCTTATAGCTATTTGTTTTGATATTAAAATATTACTTCTAAGACAGGAAAGAAACAAGATGACTTACATACACACATAGCTTAAGGCTTGTCACAGAAAACCACAAAAGGTGCTGGTGTTTGGTCTAGTGAGTCAGGAATAACTCATGAGAATCCCTCTGGGCATGCTCAGTAATGTCAAACCCAGGACGAGGAGAGGAAGATGCACAGCTCAGAAAAGAGCTGCTGAAATTTCACAGCAGGGCATGGTGAGGGTCTGCCTTAGTGTGGTGACCTGGGGCCCCGAGAGTCGTACTGAGAAATGCAGGGTGTGTGGAGGCCTTGCAGGTCAGCGTCCACACTGCCGGTAGAGGCAGGGTCTGTGGAAACTGATTTTAAGAACACAGAGGTCCATCCAGACTTCTCTGCATGTAGCATGTCCAACTATCAGCCAAGCATCCTGTCCTGACCAACCTAAGCTGCACTCCTGGCTCCTAAATCATAGAGATGCTTTCCAAAAGAACCAAGTCTCAATGCTATCAGACACTCAGGCGGGGTCAAATGACAACACCCAAGATGTTCCCATGAGAAAAGGTTACTCCCTTAATCCATGATGGCTGTGATCTGAAAGGGACAGCCCAGCCTGTCCTTCTCACACCTCTAACTAGTGTAAACACACTGGGAACAAGCCTTCTTCCCACACATGTCTGTGCTGTCCTTAGATCATTAGAGAAAGCTTACTTTTGTTGAAAATCCTTGATCAGCTTCTTGGCTTTATTGTACTTCTTCTCCAGGGCCTGGTACTGGCTTTGAGTCTCTTTGAGATGCTCATTCACCGTGTGACATAACGTCTGAGCCTCGATCCAGTAGCTCTCCAACTTCAGCATCCTTTCTTTATTCTCTTCTATATTCTGCTGCAGTTGGTTCTTTTCTAGTTCCCACCTTACTTTCTCATTTTCGGCTGCTTGCAGCTGGAGAAAACAAATGTCAAGGCAAAAATAATTTGGGCATGTCTGTAGCACCATCTCTCCACACTATTAGCTTTTAAAGATAAAATTCTATTGTTATATACAATCAGTCAGTTATCAAAACAGCTCGAGATGAGAAGAGCCACCGTTCTTTCCATATCCATAGAGGATAAAACAGAAGGCTTGAAAAGGGAAATGATTTGCTCAAGGTTACCCATCTGATAAATGACGAAACACAAATCTGATGTGAACTCCCATGAACTTTCTTTGCTAGCATGTAGTTTGAAATACTGCAAGCAGGAAACGGTGTACAGCACATCACTGATTAGGTCCACTAAATGTTGACACACGTTGTTTGCAAGCCTGTTAAATAAATAAAGTGTAGGACAGGAAGTTGATGATTAATTAAGAAGGGAGCGGGGGTGGGGAAGGAGCAGTAGCAAACGCACTAATGGTGAGGAAGGGACTTAGCCTTTGGGTTGTTCTCAACACGTGGTCACATGGTTCAGGTTTCTAAGAGTGTGAGTTACCATCTGAGTCTCAGGTGGTGACTCAGGTGCCCAAAGGGTCAGAGGGCACCCGTGCTCTCACCACTCTGCATCCTTGCAACACCTCCTGGGCATCCTAATCATTTGAGAGAGTCAGCTCCTGTTACTGTGCTTTTAACACTTTGGAGAATGTTACTAGGATGATTTCAACTGACATGAACACAGTCTGTCACTCAATATATTACAGGAAGTGTTAAACACATTTACATCTTTTCAACTCTTAATTTATACTATGTATAAAACACAGGGGAAAAAATAAAGGTATTAATGGTTGTCCTGTTAATTTAAATCCCTCCAATGGACCAGAAAGACAGCTTTGTGTAGTTTCTGTCTCTGGAAATTCTTAGAAACACAGAGTGCAGTTTTTTTCTGGGCCTCTTGGTTTAAATTAGAGTCCAGGAAAGAGGAAGCTGGTCCAGCATTGCTCTTAATACAGAAATCTAGCACTGAGCTTTCATGAGGGTTTAAATTGTACTGACAACCACTTTCTTTTCACCTTGCTACCTCTGTCTACCCGCTCTACTTACAAAGTTATCAAGGTTCAAGATGACATTCCCAGTCTATATAGCATTGAACAAATGGAGATATACATTTACACAAATGTACACATTTATATGTCACAAGAATAGATTTGTAAAAAGTATTTTACACGTGAACAAGAGGTTACAAAGTAAAAATTAGTCCCAAACATTGAAGTAAAGAAATCTATTTAACATCGATAATAATCAGATTAACGTGTTTTCAAGTGTTATCATATACCAATCTAGGAGGAAAATATAAAATAGTAATTTATAGACTTTTCTAAATTAAATCTTCGTAGTCCAATGCCTAACCCTGTCTATGAGAGCATTTATAAACACAGGTGCTCTTTTCCCTATTTGTAAACAACAGTTTATAAGATCTGCTTTTTAAAGTCAAGAAACAGTTTTCAGATAAAAAAGGGGGGGGGGGGCTTGGTTTTTACAGCATCTTTAATGAATGCTTTATAGCAGTTGTTTAGGTACCAGCCCTGCTAGCTTAAAACTTAAAATTCACCGTGCGCAGCTAATACCATGAAGGATGCTGAAACAAGCTTTGACAAGAAAGCTCTAGAGCGTATTAGTCAGGAATGCCACTTAACCAAAGTAGCCAGCTAACTCATCTCCATCTAACCAGCTAGCTCATCTCCATCTAACCAGCTAACTCATCTCCATTTAACCAGCTAGCTCATCTCCATCTAACCAGCTAACTCATCTCCATTTAACCAGATAGCTCATCTCCATCTAACCAGCTAACTCATCTTCATTTAAAACACACGGAAAACCCAAAGCAAGTATTCACTGTGAATCAGAAAACAGATCACTAAAGGTAGGCAATAATTATATCATAATTTAAAAAAGATTATGGAAGCAATACAGCGTCGTTTGAAAGCATCTGAAGATATTTTTAAGTCTCTGAAAATATACATTAGATAGAAATGAACAACAATAGCTGGAACTGTATCTTGTGCAGAAATTTTACAGTTTACTTCGGTGTTTCACTATTTCATAGAGATTAAAAATATATTCTTTTATTAATATTTTTTCTCTTCAACAAATTTAAATAAGGTGAACTTAGTATATCTTAAGATTTCCAGTAGCACCTGAAACTAAATTAATTACACAATGCATAGAATGAGCTTATAATCTTTACTTCTTAGACATGTGAAGTTTTTTTTTCTAAAAAGAAATTAATGTTCCACATTAAAACAATACATTGCTTCCAGTAAATTAGCTGAGATTATTATAAGGTAAATGACAGAAAGGAGATTTGCTATACCGGCTTGTATTTTAGAAATTAATACAGTTTAGATGCTTGAGCCATTAAAAATATTATTTTTTGAAGAAATTTCTGAGAGATTAAACAGTATAAATCTACTTAAAACACCAAGTGCCCTGTGGCCTTCTCTGGTTGTGTGCGGGTATGCTCCATCTCAAGGCAGGTCTGTCGATGAACTTAATGTTGGAAATGACCCTCTCATGGAAATATGCTCTCAAATGCACGGGAGCAAATCCATTACTCCCAGGCTTCAAATTCCTCAGAGTCTCTGAAGTTTAAAGAGTACAATTCAAACACCACGGAGCGGTGCTTACCTTCGTCTTCAATTTTTGAATCTCTGCTTCTGTAACTGCATGTTTGATTTGCAACTGAAAATTGAAAAGAAAAACATCTCAACTAAGAGTGTTTCTATATTTTTAAAGACTCAGCAGCGAGAAGAATATCTTATGACACAATTAAAAAATATAAAATAAAATAAAATAAAGCTCAGGACCCTGCTGCATTGCAGCAGGTTGTAATTACAAATGTCTAGCATGTAAAATGACTCAGTGGGTGCCAACTAATTAAACGCGGGGTTTATGACTCACGGTCCCTAATATCCGATTAAGTTACCAGTTTAATTGCTAAGGGGCCAAAGAAAAGAAAACTCATTTCTTGGCCTCTGTAGCTCTTCCTTTATGATCTGAGCGTCCAGGAGCTGTTTCCTTCCTGAGGCTCGCCCACAGAATGGCTTGAGCCAGCCAGTCAACAGGCCTCGCACAGTGTGAAGAGTCAGTCCCACATCGTGCAGAAAGGTGGCGCTGTGGCTCTGCGAGTCGCTCTCACATTCCGCAGAGCAGCTCTGCAGCAGAGGAAGGAGGGGGACGCAGCGGCACCGAAATCTCCGGTTTGTTTCCGTTTGTGTTCCTTTTTAACCGCAGGAAAGGTACAGATTCAAATTTCTGCCTTCCAAAAGATCTACCTGTATAAAGACTCTCCAACCCCCAAAAGCATTTTCTTTACAGCACAATAGTCGTCTTTGCCATTTGTCTGCTTTACTCTCCCACCTGGACTCCCACCCCCCACCCCCCCAGAGACTGTTTTCCTTCTAGGGGTCATTCATTTCATTAAGAGTTAAACACATTTGAATTTGGGGAAAACAGTTTACAGGTTCACAATTTGTTCTCTAGATGTTTTTGATGGAAAGGATGTTTTTGAAATTCCCAATTCTCCTAGTTTTATAGGTCCAAACAGCCCACTGGAGGGTCTGGGGAGGGAGACACTCTGCAGCCAAGCCCATGAACATTTTCTGTTACGAAGCTGAGCACAGTCTCTAAGTCATGCATGTGGCACTCTGTTTCTTTCAGTTATATTGAATCCTTAGTTGGTTTGCCACAAAGTTACTGAAAACCACCATCTCCCCCCCTCCCCGCCCATTTTATTTTTTTGTCCAGAGAACTTTGGAGTTAGGACTGTACCAAATCTGGGATTCTCAGTTTTATGCCATAATCTGAGTGGTCCCTCTCACTCAGATGCTGTCAGCAGATACCCACAGTGTGAGTGTGCCAGGCAAGGGCGCTACATCAAGCTTTCGCGGTGAAAAATACTGGCAGAGGTCTTTAGTGCTCACCAGAAATCCTGATCCCTTGGTGAGTGCGGTGTTGTGAGGGAACAGAGACTCAGAGCAAATGATTAACCTAACTGGACAGAAAACCAATGCTAGAACCGAGACCTCGGGGATCAGGGTTCTGATCTTGTGCCATTTCTCTAAAAAAAAAAAAAGAATAAAGACACTGCATATTATTTAATATACAATATGGAGATGTATATACAACCACAGGAATTATTTTCCAGAGGTATTATACTCTTAGAGAATAATCAAATTCATATGCCGGGATGATTTTTTTCCCCATCCATTACTAACAAAAATATCTACTCTGTTGTTTAAAACATACTAATCTGAAAAGCTAGCCTGCTCAAATTCATCACGCTCGCCCTGGGCATGTGCTATGCAGCAGGAATTCTGCGTAGCCTCTCAGCGCAGTTTCTTCCATGTAAATTGCACTTCCTCAGAGTTTATGGCCATCCTCATTTCGACATTCATGAGATAATCCATATAAAGCATTTAAAGCACAATGGCTGACTGAGAATTATTTATCCATAAATTCAGCCGGGACTAGGAAGAATGAGCGGAAGCAGTTAAATGTGGTTACTCCATCTTACTCAACGGTGTTACCTGATGCCTGCAAACCTGACACTCAGACAGCAGAAGCAGGGAGATTGCTGCAAGTTCAAGGCCACTCTGATCTACATAGTTAGTTCTAGGTCAATCAAAGCTCTACAGTGGCACTCAGAAAAATGAAACTAAAGTTTTGAGTAATCTACAAAGCCACAGCTGACATAAGAACACATCTGGCTCTATCCACAGGGCCAACTCTGCGGTAGGCACTGGGCTATGGGCGGGTGCCAGATGCCATTTCCTTGAGGCATAATTAGTAGAAGGTAGAGAGTATATTCACCTCAGCATTTCTCCAAACGATTGCAGGCCTGTGTCCTTAGCTGATAAGAACAAGCTCCGTCATTTTCCCTGTCAACTGGAACATCCCAGTATTCACCCTGGGATTTCACCAGAGACAAATATACAGTTCTGCATTTGTGAGCAGAAGGTCTTCCTTCACACCCTGTGGCTGTACTGCTGAGTGTGGGCTCTGTTTATTGCTTTCAGTAAGATGAGCATGGAATGCATACAACTAACTGTAACGGAATCAAAATGTCTACATATGACTACCAGAAAGGGGCAGGTAGAATGCCTTATCAGCATCAACTGCAACACTCTACTTAGCCTGTGCAGGCATGGAAAATATTTTGGAAGTGAAAAATATTATATTTGCAAGAGAGTTTTAAGAGTGTTCTAGAACCAGACATTTTCTAATCAGATAAGAGCAATATTATCGGCTCTCATGGCACTAGGGCAGCAATGCCTGGTATTCACACACAACTCTGAGAAAATGGTTTCTGCACTGTGTAGACTTTTTACTATTGCTTATGCACCGGACCGAGGCCTGTTTTGTCTGCAGGGAGGTGGGCCCCACTAAAGGAGCTGGAGGTGGAGGTGTTTTTAAAGATATATGATGTTATTAAAATGTAGCAGTGGCAAATCTCTGCCATCTTTTGCTCTAAGCTTAATAGATGGTGGGTTTATTTTTTTATTTTTTTTATTTTTTTGTATCAACAAAAGTGGGTTTTATTTTCAGGGAACTACATATGCAAAACAAGCTGCAATTACCTGGTGGAGTCGTAACTCAGCCTGGTCAGAAGGTCCCCACCAAGGGCAGCAAACAAAGCGCGGGTTAAGTCTCTAACAAGGCCACTTGGAACGGATTCTCAGAGTGTGGCTATTAATGAGGAACGTGTTGGTTACATCTCACAGACTGTGATTACAGCTCCTTTAAAAATAAGTATCTGTTTACTACTAAAGAGGTAACTATTCACAGCTCCCACTTGTCAGTGAACCTTCCACATAGATGGCTTTATTTATTCTCGAGTTTATTTTTCACAGACTTAAATCACACAATTTTTAGACTTTGGCTTCCCCTAACAACAAAAACAGATTTGTTTTCTCTGGTCCAAGCAGTCCTGGCTAGCAAAGCTGTGGTGGGGATACCTCAGCCCTGTAAAGAGAGAACCCACTCTGACTCAGCCTCTCTCTTCTCTACTTCCCACCCAGGAAGTCAGTCAGAACAACTTTCAATCCAAAGGGCAGAAACTAAAAAACAAAACAAACAAAAAAAGAAAACAAACAAACAACAAACAAACCAGCTGGGCATGGTGGCACATGCCTTTAATCCCAGCACTCGGGAGGCAGAGGCAGGTGGATTTCTGAGTTGGAGGCCAGCCTGGTCTACAAAGTGAGTTCCAGAACAGCCAGGGCTATACAGTGAAACCCTGTCTCGAAAAACTAAAAAAAAAAAAAAAAAGCAAAACCAAACCAAACTGTATGCAGGGACAGGAGCACAGCCTATTTAGTGGCTAGGAAGATGTCTGGGTGGGTAAGAGTATTTGTTGTTAACCTGTAAGGACCTGAGTCTGGATCTCCAGCACCCACATTAAAATCACTGAGCATGGCCCTGCGGGCTCCCTGTGGCCCCCAGTGCTATGGCAGAGAAGGACATGAGACAGGAGCTTTGGGATGTTGCTGCTCGCTGGCCCAGCTTCAGGTCTAGTGAGAGACCCTGTCTCAGGGGAATGGAGGGAGTGAGGGTCATTAACAGAAAGAGCAGAACACTGGATATCCTCTGGCTTGTAAGCATGTGCATCTGTGCATACATGTGTGTATACAGCACACATACACTCACACACAAGCAAAACAAAAATTGAAACAAACAGCTCACATGAAAACATGAAAGAGAAGTCTATCTCAACTTAAAGTGATATTTGAAATAAAGTGCCTGAAAATGAGCAGGTAGGGATTGACCAGGTAGTGAGCTCCAGGCTTCATCTGATGGCAGGACGCGTTCTGGCACCGCCCTTAGCGGCTGGAGAACCGGTCCATCCAGTGCAAAAGGTGGACAGCTTCTACTTTCCTGCCAGAGCGAGACCTCAGGGCAGTGCATCTCACTTCCCTGGTATCTCACATTTGCTCAGAGGCAGCTGTCAGAGCCAGAAGGGAAGGCAGGAGGGTGCTGATCACACATGGAACTGTAGATCTCAGAGCAAAGAGAGCAGGAGAGAGCTGCTCTGCTCACCATGCCCAGCAAGCTTTGCTTTCTCCTCACAGTTCTTGGAATGAAACAGGGAGCTTCGGATTTGTGATTACAGACGACACACTTGTGAAATTATGGGTCTCACTTTGAGACTTCAAAGTACTGAAGACAATATAAGCAAATCCATGTGTCCATGGGTGCAGTTATCACCATGTGTCCATGGGTACAGTTATCATCATGTGTCCATGGGTACAGTTATCATCATGTGTCCATGGGTACAGTTATCATCATGTGTCCATGGGTACAGTTATCACCTATGTGTCCATAGATGAAGTTATTATGTGTCCATGGGTACAGTTACTTATCATCATGTGTCCATGGGTACAGTCATCACCTATGTGTCCATGGGTGAAGTTATCATCTTACAGTTACTCTTGGAGACACCAGGGTAAGTGAAAGTAAAGACTAACAAACAAAACACAGAGCAGAGAAGGCTGAACACTTCACAAGGCAGCAGAGCACACAGTGAGAGAAGGGGAACAGGGCATATGGCACCTGGAGTTAAGGGCATATCTAATGACAGAAAACAGATGAATGGAGCCAGAGACACTCAGATGACGGCTTTTAGAAAATTAAGCAAAAACACAAAATAAAACAAAACACACACACACACACACACACACACACACACACACACACACATCCCAAACTCCACTGAAACAGAGGCTTTTAATGGACTAAAATGAGAATCAAGGACTGCAAACACAAACGGAGTCAGTCATGACATTAGCAGGAGGGACTCAGGCCATAGCTCAGAGTGCTGCCCTCGTTCCATCTCATACTTGGGGAGGCGATATTAGAAAGGAAGCCCACAACTCAGAAACTGTGGCAAAAGGTTAGCTGCAGCCTGGAGTCAAGAGAAGCACCTGACTCCAGACTGATGTCAGACCTTTTAAAAAATATATGCTTATAGCAATGAAGATAACCATGCAATATTTTCAGTAAAAAAAAAATTATGAACAAAATGTCAAGCCTAGCCAATAATAATGGTGTCATGATAATTAGAACATCACTCTTGGTATGAAAAGCTCACAAAAACTGTATCTTCTATAAACACCAACTAAATTACTCAGAGACAATCTGAGAAATTAAAATTTTAAAATAGGATAGGAAATAAAGCTTTTAAAGGAAAAACAAAAGAATATAATATTTGCAAGTATACTATAAAGCTACCTGAAATGTTTTAAAATTATAACAAATTTTAATTGTTCATTTTTCGTTAAAACTCAAGGGTTTAATCAAACATTTTCATACAGAGAATGCAAAGAGTATTTGTTTCAATTTTTAAAGTTATGTAAAGAGAACAAATTCTAATGACTTGAAGATAATCTGAGTAACAGCCAAAAATATAAAAGAACCACAAAGCACAAAATGAGCTAAGCAAAGTAATAAATACCATGAATATTACAAATTCAAATTGACAAAATCTTCTTAGTAAGAGATACAGAGTCTAACATTGTATATATTTAAGTGTAATAAAAGAAAACGTTTCAGTTGGCTTTGTTAGATATAGGTACACACTTAATACTACAACAAAAGTGGCTGTCAAATATTTATATCAAATTATATCCTAAAAGCAAAAGGAAGTCATTGATATATTTCATGTGCTTTCAACATACTATCGAGTAGACAAAAAATACTATGAAGGTATAAATTTCTACATAATGGTTTCAAGAAAATTAATAAAGATTCAGAACACTTTAAGTGTATCAACTTAATCACAAATATCCATATTAACCTACAATTAAAACATCATTTTCAAATAAAACAGTTGAAAATTTAGTATCTGACCACAATGTAATAAAATGGTAGATTGATAAAATAATTTCATTAGTTACTAAAGTCAAAATAAAAATAAAACAAGGAAAATGGAAATTACAGATTGTTTCCAAAGTGAAGTCAGTAAGACTGCTAATAAGGTGGGGGTCGGGTGAAAGGCACAGCACCAAACAGACCCAGCTTCACTGCGGCCCATTCCAACAGTGAGGCAGGACAATCAATCAAGGCTGAGTTATGAGAAGCTGACACATGAACAAGTAAACACGCCCAGGAAAGGAGATGGCGGTATTAATAAATACATAGAGGCAGGGATGGCTGAGCGAGGTAAGGGAAAACTTTTGTTTAGGCCCAACATAGCAAACTAACAAACGCCATGACCTTCCTCTTTGAAAGTAATTTGGATCTGCCTAAGAGAGAAGGTCACGGATGTGCTCCAGGCTACTATTCATTAATCAAAAAATAAGAAATGCTTGTGAAAGAAGTTTAAAAAAAAAAAAAAAACCAGCACATGGAGGGGTTCTGGAGTTGCAAATGTGGAGACCTGTGGCAGAGAATGCCAGCGAGCAGGAAGCAGACCATCATTTAGTGGAGCCTCACCTTTCCCACATAACCCTGCTAAGTGCACACCTAGTGCTAAGTCAGGCCAGCCTGCTTCTCACCCTGAAGCTATGACCTCCTGACGGCTATTTAACTGTCAGGGCCATGTGACAGGAACCTTTGGTGCTGACAAGAGGGAGGGAAAAGCAGAAACGGGAGTAAATTAACACTGTGACAGCGTGCTCACAGTAAGGAGGGGAGCCAGAAGTAATCACACTGTGGCAGGCACATGTGCCAGCATACATGGTGCCCAAGACTCCTGAGACACTGGAGATAATGCTACAGCCATTATTTCACTAATGATTAAAAGCATAGATGCTGATCTGGCTTCTATATCACATTGATAGGAAAACATCTGTGTCAAACTACTGAGAAAAGAAAAGTAACTTTTAGGTAACAGGTGAAATTTTGATATTTCTAGTGATAGCTAGAAAACTAAAAAAGAAACAAGAGCCGGGCGCAGTGGCGCACACCTGTAATCCCAGCACTCGGGAGGCAGAGGCAGGCCGATTTCTGAGTTCGAGGCCAGCCTGGTCTACAAAGTGAGTTCCAGGACAGGCAGAGCTACACAGAGAAACCCTATCTCGGAAAGAAAAGAAAAGAAAAGAAAAGAAAAGAAAAGAAAAGAAAAGAAAAGAAAAGAAAAGAAAAGAAAAGAAAAGAAAAGAAAAAGAAAAGAAAAGAAGAAAATATGAAAAAATGAAACACATAAGCCAAAAAGACAATTTGAATTACACCAGACTTCTCACCAGAGACTATGAAAGCCAGAAGATCCTGGACAGGTGTTATACAGACCTTAAGAGAACACAAATGCTAGCCCAGGCTACTATACCCAGAAAAACTTTCAATTACCATAAATAGAGAAACCAAAGTATTCCATGATAAAGCCAAATTCACAAAATATCTTTCCACGAATCCAGCCCATCAAAGGATAATAAAGGGAAAACACCAACACAAGGACAGAAACTGCACCCAAGAAAAAGCAAGAAAGTAATCCTTCAACAACCCTGAAAGAAGACAGCCACAAGAATAGAATCCCAACTTTAACAACAAAAATAACAGGAAGCAATAATTACTTTTCTTTAATTTCTCTTAACATCAATGGACTCAATTCCCCAATAAAAAGACATACACTAATAGACTGGTTACACAAACAGGACCCAACATTTTGCTGCTTATAGGAAATCCACCTCAGGGAAAAAGACAGACACTACACCTCAGAGTGAAAGGCTGGAAAATAATTTTCCAAGGAAACTGTCCTAAGAAACAAGCTGGAGTAGCCATTCTAATATCGAATAAAATTGATTTAAACCCAAAGTTATCAAAAAAGAAAAGGAGGGACACTTCATACTCATCAAAGGTAAAGTCTACCAAGAGAACTCTCAATTCTGAATATCTATGCTCCAAATGCAAGAGCAGCCACATTCATTAAAGAAACTTTAATAAAGTTCAAAGCACACTAATAAAGCTCAAAGCACACATTGCACCTCACACAATAATAGTGGGAGACTTCAACACCCCACTCTCACCATTGAACAAATCCTGGAAACAGAAACTAAACAGAGACCCATGGACACTAACAGAAGTTATGAAACAAATGGATTTAATAGATATCTACAGAACATTTTATCCTAATACAAAAGGATATACCTTCTTCTCAGAACCACATGGTACCTCCTCCAAAATTGACCATATAATTGGTCACAAAATAGGCCTCAACAGATACAAAAATATTGAAATTATCCCATGCATCCTATCAGATCACCACTCACTAAGGCTGATCTTCAATAACAGCATTAATAGGAAGCCAACATTCACGTGGAAACTGAACAACACTCTACTCAATGATTCCTTGGTCAAGGATGAAATAAAGAAAGAAATTAAGGACTTTCTAGAGTTTAATGAAATTGAAGCCACAACAGAGCCAAACTTATGGGACACAATGAAGGCAGTCGTAAGAGGAAAACGTATAGCCCTGAATGCCTCCAAAAAGAAACTAGAGAGAGCATACACAGCCTGTCAGCACATATAGAAGCTCTAGAACTAAAGGAAGCAAATTCACCCAAGAGGAGTAGACAGCAGGAAATAATCAAACTCAGGGATGAAATCAACTAAGTGGAAACAAAAAGAACTATTCAAAGAATCAACCAAACCAGGAGCTGGTTCTTTGGGGAAATCAACAAGATAGATAAGCCCTTAGCCAGACTAACTAGAGGGCACAGGGACAGTATTCTATTTAACAAAATCAGAAATGAAAAAGGAGACATAACAACAGAACCTGAAGAAATCCAAAACATCATCAGATCCTACTACAAAAGGCTATATACTCAACAAAACTGGAAAACCTGGATGAAATGGACAGCTTCCTAGACAGATACCAGGTACCAAAGTTAAATCAGGATCAGATTAATAATCTAAACAGTCCCATTTCCTCTAAAGAAATAGAAGCAGTCATCAGTAATCCCCCAACCAAAAAAAGCCCAGGACCAGATAGATGGGTTTAGTGCAGACTTCTATCAGACCTTCAAAGAAGACCTAATTCCAACTCTCCTCAAACTATTCCACAAAACAGAAACAGAAGGTACTCTACCCATTTCATTCTATGAAGCCACAATTACGCTGATACCTAAACCACACAAAGATCCAACAAAGAAAGAGAACTTCAGACCAATTTCCCTCATGAATATCGATGCAAAAATACTCAATAAAATGCTCACAAACTGAAACCCAGAACACATCAAAATGATCATCCATCATGACCAAGTAGGATTAATTCCAGGGATGGAGGGATGCTTTAATATATGGAAATCCATCAACGCAATTAACTATATAAACAGACTCAAAGACAAAAACCACATGATCATCTCCTTAGATGCTTAGAAAGCATTTGACATAATCCAACACCCTTTCATGATAAAAGTCTTGGAAAGATCAGGAATTCAAGGCCCATACCTAAACATAATAAAAGCAATTTAGAGCAAACCAGTAGCAAACAACAAATTAAATGAACAGAAACTTGAAGCAATCCCACTAAAACCAGGGACTAGACAAGGCTGCCCACTCTCTCCCTACCTATTCTATATAGTACTTGAAATCCTAACCAGAGCAACTTGACAACAAAAGGAAATCAAGTGGAAACAAATTGGAAAGGGAAAAGTCAAAATATCACTATTTGCAGATGATATGATAGTATATATATATATAAGTGACCCTAAAAATTCCACCAGAGAACTCCTAAACCTAATAAACAGCTTCAGTGCAGTAGCTGGATATAAAATTAACTCAAACAAATCAATGGCCTTTCTCTACACAAAGGATCAATGGGCTAAGGAAGAAATTAGGGAAACAACACGCTTCACAATAGTCACAAACAATATAAAATACTTTGGTGTGACTCTAAGGAAGTGAAATATGTGTATGACAAGAACTTCAAGTCTCTGAAGAAAGATATTGAAGATCTCAGAAGATGGAAAGATCTCCCATGCTCATGGATTGGCAGGATTAATATAGTCAAAATGGTTATCCTGCTGAAAGCAATCCACAGATTCAATAAAAATCCCCATCAAAAATACCAACTCAATTCTTCACTGAGTTAGAAAGGGCAAATTGCAAATTCATCTGGAATAACAAAAAACCTAGGATAGCAAAAACTATTCTCAACAATAAAAGAACCTCTGGTGGAATCACCATGTCTTATCTCAAGTTGTACTACAGAGCAATTGTTATAAAAACTGCATGGTACTGGTATAGCAACAGACAGGTAGATCAATGGAATAGAATTGAAGACCCAGAAATGAACCCACACACCTATGGTCACTTGATCTTTGACAAAGGAGCTAAAACTATCCAGTGGGGAAAAAAGACAGCATTTTCAACAACTGGTGCTGGCACAACTGGCAGTTATCATGCAGAAGAATGTGAATTGATCCATTCATATCTCCGTGTACAAAGCTCAAGTCTAAGTGGATCAAAGAACTCCACATAAAACCAGAGACACTGAAATTTGTAGAGGAGAAGGTGGGGAAAACCCTCGAAGATATGGGCACAGGGAAAAAATTCCTAAAAAGAACAGCAATGGCTTCTGCTGTAAGATAAAGAATTGACAAATGGGACCTTATGAAATTGCAAAGCTTCTGTAAGGCAAAAGACACTGTCAATAAGACAAAAAAGCTACCAACAGATGGGGAAAGGATTTTTACCAATCCTAAATCTGATAGGGGACTAATATCCAATATATACAAAGAACTCAAGAAGCTGAACTCCAGAAATTCAAATAACCCCATTAAACTTGGATCCACAGCTAAACAAAGAATTCTCAAGTGACAAATACTGAATGGCTGAGAAGTACCTGAAATAATGTTCAACATCCTTAATCATCAGGGAAATGTAAATCAAAACAGCCTCAATATTCCACCTCACTCCAGTTAGAATGGCTAAGATAAAAAACTCAGATGACAGCAGATGCAGGCGAGGATATGGAGAAAGAGGAACACTCCTCCATTGCTGGTGGGATTGCAAGCTGGTACAACCACTCTGGAAATCAGTCTGGAGGTTCCTCAGAAAATTGAACATAGTACTACCGGAAGATCCAGCAATACCTCTACTGGCCATATACCCAGAAGGTGTTCCAACTGGTAACAAGGACACATGCTCCACTCTGTTCATAGCAGCCTTATTTATAATAGCCAGAAGTTGGAAGGAACCTAGATGTCCCACAACAGAGGAATGGATACAGAAACTGTGGTACATTTACACAATGGAGTACTACTCAGCTATTAAAACAATGAATTTATGGAATTCTTGGGCAAATGGATGGATCTGGAGGACATCGTCCTTAGTGAGGTAACCCAATCACAAAAGAAGTCACTTGATATGCACTCACTGATAAGTGGATATTAGCCCAGAAACTTAGAATACTCAAGATACAACTTGCAAAACACAAGAAAATCAAGAAGAATGAAGACCAAAGTATGGATACTTCATTTCTTTTTAGAATAGAGAAGAAAATACCCATGAAAGGAGTTACAGAGACAAAGATTGGATCAAGATGAAAGGATTGACCATGCAGAGACTACCCCACACGGTGATCCTTCCCAAAAATCAGCCACCAAATCCAGACACTACTGCGTATGCCAGCAAAATTTTGCTGAAAGGACCCTGATATAACTATCTCGAGTGAGGCTATGCCAGTGCCTGGCAAATACAGACGGGGATGCTCACATTCATCTATAGGATGGAACACAGAGCCCCCAATGGAGGAGCTAGAGAAATTATCCAAGGAGCTAAAGGAGTCTACAACCCTTTAGGTGGAACAACAATATGAACTAAACAGTACCCCCAGAGCTCGTGTCTCTAGCTGCATATGTAGCAGACGATGGCCTGGTCGCCCATCGTTGGGAAGAGAGGCCCCTTGGTCTTACAAACTTTATATGCCCCAATACAGGGGAATGCCAGGGCCAGGAAGTGAGAGTGGGCAGGTGGGGGAGCAGGGTGGGGGGAGGGTATAGGGAACTTTCGGGATAGCATTTGAAATGTAAATAAAGAAAATATCGAATAAAAAAAAGGAAAAATAAGATTCAGGAATAGACTACTGAAAGGAAAAACATTTGAATTAAATTTATGAAATAGATAAAACAGATATAATAAATAAATAAATAAATAAATAAATAAATATATAAATATATAAATGGATAAACAGATATTCAGACACCATGAAAGAAATGCAAGGCAAAAGAAACCCCGTTTTAAGTTTTACTATTAACCAAAATAGAACTGGAGCAAAGAGTATCATGTGAGAGCAGAGCAACATTACAAGAATCAAGTTACTGTAGCAATCCTGACAGTAAGTGCAACTAACAATGGTCATAACGTATCTATGTATATAAAACCGTAAGTGACAGAAGTAT
Organism: Mus minutoides; assembly: GCA_902729485.2. Classification (NCBI taxonomy): domain Eukaryota; kingdom Metazoa; phylum Chordata; class Mammalia; order Rodentia; family Muridae; genus Mus; species Mus minutoides. The sequence goes on from LR749729.1 coordinate 1,044,618, forward strand.
CGAGATGAGTAGAAGGCAGGTAGTAACTTTAACTCAGATGCCTTCAGAGACTGACAGGTCAGCACAGTCAGCCTGGAAGGGACAGGGGCTCCCAGCCCAGCCCTGCCAGTTACTGCTGGCCTAGTGCCACCTAACAGATTGGGGTCTGGGGGTCAGAATATACAGCTTATAGACACACTGGTGAGCATAAGTTAAGACAGTTCTTCTTTAAGCCATCGGTCATCAGTGCTAATGTCTGTGGAAAGTGACAAAACTCAGGGAAACCAAACCCTCAAGGAAAGTGATCGGCAGGAGGTCGTTTATGTGAGGAAATCAAGTTAGGTGCACTATACAACCAATCCTCAGAACACGCCGGATGTCAGTATTTAGTGGGTACTTAACTGCTAACTATCTGACAGGAACTGTCCAAAGACAGAAGGCACAATCTGTGGAATAATCATGACCACAGAATTTAATAGGAAAATAGAGTAGGCCCAAAATAAGACTGGATAAGGTAACAAAAAAGGAATTTTTACTTAAAGTAACTAAGAGAATCTTGTAACACCAGACTTGGAGGGAAAAGTCTATCTGGTTCTTTATACACATATCCAGGCCTTTATTTATTATTTTGTTTTTTGATGGCTCTCTATATCAGAAGACTTGTCTCTTCAGTTCCCAAACTAGCCTAGCCGAGCCTCCTTGTCTGTCATATGGGGAATCAGCAGAAGGGAGAGGGCACGGGAGGGACAGGGTATCCACAAAGGTGACCTGGATGCAATTCCCACCAGGGCTGCATCTTGCAAAGCCTTAGTTACTGAATGGTTTCTTTAGGCCAGAGGAGGAGGATGGCTTCCAGCTATCACCATCCCCCAGACAAGTCACCACTCTGTGGTGGCTCTATGAATCGTTCAAAGTCTGCTCACTGAACTGTTCTATGGAGCTCTTTGGATATTTCATTCTTACTAGATATTGGCCTACTTCAAGAAAAGAAAGAAAAAGAACTTTTTAGAAAACAACTGCCCTAGAGGAGTGAGGCTGTGACCAGGAACTAGAGCATCCATAAAAGTAACAAATAATACATGTAACTTGAACATATCTTGAAATGATGCCTGAAGTCACAAACTGCCACTGTGACAGGTGAGAAACACTTAAGTTGGTTATAGTAGGACGCAATCTGCTAAACTTGTATTCTCAAATTTAAGATTCAGAGTCTTATTCAGAAAAGAGACGATTCTTCATTCAATCTACAAACACAAACACGAGCAAAGGAGCAAAGGTCGTGCGGGCCAGTGCTCACCTCTTTGAACTTGTGGCTGAGCTTGCTTGTGTCCAGGTCAGATGGGGAAAACATGTCCTCGTTCTCAGGCAGCTCAAAGACCTCAATGGCCACGTCACCGGCAGGAAGAATGGGCCCGCCCTCATCCTCTTCTTCATCAGTGGCATATTCTCCAGTCTGAAAGGAAGGGAAACGCAAAGATACAACCGTCCTTATCCTACATGGAGATGTTAGTAAACCAATTTTTTTTTTTAATAAGAGAAAAGCATGTCACCAAATGATGAGAGTGTTAAGGTTTAAATCCAGCATGCCACATGCACCCGACGTTATAAACAGATGTTAGTGTGAAGATCCAAATTACCCAGTGTAGACCACACAAACCAGTGCATGGAAAAGTGAGTAGCAGCAGCAGCAGAAAGAGCTGTTTCTCACGCTGAGTACTTGACAGTTTGACTAAGTAAGACCACGTTGCTAAAGGGAATAAACGCCTTCGTTGTTACATTTATTTATGTGTGGGTACATGTGTGTAGGCGTACACATGCCCTAGCACATATGCAGAGGTCAGGGAGCAATCTGTGAGAGTCCCTTCTCTCCTTCTACCATGTGGGTTCCAGGGATTGAACTCAGGTCATCGGGCCTGGCAGCAGACACCTTTACCTTCTGGGTCACCTCAATAGTCTAAAATACAAGTGATGTCTTTAAACTCCTACTTCCTGTGTAAATAAGCAGTCCAATATCAGGTGCAAGGAGGAAGGAATCAGAGGTCAACACTTCATAGAGCCGGCAAAGTCCTAATGAAGACTTCAAAAGCTTAGCAAATTAACTCTTGGCAACTGCAGAGTTCAATCAGTTGTGTTTTATTTGTTAATTACAGAGGCAATGAACTGGTAAGCTAAAGGACAAACCCGGGGCTTCTAATTACACAAGTTCTGTGTTATACCTGCAGACGACTGTGATAAAACTATTTTTTTTTTTAGCCTGAAAAAAAAATCATCTAAGCTTTAGACAGCTTTTTCTCAGAAAGCCCAAGGTCTGAGCACATCCTGAGACCATGTCTGCTGCGGTGGCAATGCACACCCATCATTCACTCTCCAGCTCAGAACTCTGCTACCTGGTGTTGTTCTGCTGTTAAGGCGAGCAGGAGCCTGTAGGTATTTGAGTTCATGACCTCTGAAATAAATGTGTGCCTTTGTCACTGACTTCCTCAACATTATTGGAAAGTAACTCCTCTCGGCAGCACCAGGCTATGAGGCTATAATTCAAAATAATTGCCTGACATCTTTACCTTATGTAACATGAGGACAAATCACTGATTCCGTGGGTTAAAAAGGTTCATTTAATCGCCCCTGCTCCTTCAGGTTGTAGCTCTTCAACATATAAAGTGAAGATAGAACTCACAATACCTTCAAGCAAGCCTTCATCAACACTGGCTTGATGGATTCCTCGGGTTAACCAGCCTTGGCTTCTGATTGCCCCTCCTCCTTTCCTGGATGCTACACTCACCTTGACACTGTGGAGATGTGTTCCACCCTTTTACTTCTGCTTGGTATGAAGAAAATCTAGTCATTCACCTCCAAGGGATCCTTCCTAGTCTGGAAGGCCATCAGTTAATAGCCTTCGGACTTCTTTCCAAACATAACATTTGCAATTTTGTCAACAACACAAATTTCTTTCTCTCTAACTTTATCTGTGCTCTAATTTATTTCCTAGTGCTCAACATTTCTCTAGTTAAGGAGCCCAGAAGTAGACAGTGTCTACTAAGAAACCTGTGGGCACTGACAGTGACACAGCCTCATCATCTGCTGGACTCTTCTTTCATACACAGCAGCTAGTCACACAGGGACCACAACCTTGCGGCATTTGTCTACAGATAGCAGGTTAGGGTCCTTCATGTAGAACAGTAAGCTTTCACACTGGCTACTGGAGAGTTGGGCCCTCTTCCCCACCTTCTCGTTCAAATAAAATCAAAGACATTTTGACTGGAAGGAAAAGAGATTGGTATTAGGGACTCATTTGTTTTGAACATATACAGCACTTTACTGTCTATAAATCTAGGACTCTTTAGACACTAGCCTCAACTGTCTACCAGGCATGTGTAAGCTGTGACCACCTGCCCAGGCCACAGCCAGCTATCTGACGCTGAAGACAGCTATACAAATGGTCAATGCAAAATCGTAAGCTTAAACTATTTTGAGTTTTCTTTTGAGATTCTTTTGTTGTTAATCCAATTTCATGTTTCTTGAGAATGAACCTTGTAGATTACAGTGCCAAGTAACAATGACACATGAAAGGACATGCTTACATCCACTTTAAGTACCATTACAAGTATCTTAACTCCAGCCCTGGAACACAGCTGAACAATGTAGCTTGTTGATTACAGGTAGCATTCCTTCAGATATTTATTATCAGAATCAAAACTGTAAGGAGGTTTTACTTCTCAGAATGGTTCTGGCCTTGTCCACGATATTAGCTTTGTATATAGGTAGCTAGATATCCTAGTTATCTCTGCAAAAATGTTAGTAAGAATTCTAGATTCTTTTATTTTTATTTCCCCAGCTTCCTCTCTTCCACAAATCCAAATTATTGCTAACTCTGCTGAAATTACTTCTCCTCTCATCTTTCCATTTGCTAGGGTTTTCTCTTTCCACTCAGCCTTATAAGCATCCCGAAGATAAAGTGGGTTTTTCACTGTCGTGAGTCCCCTTGTCTTATTAATTATAAGCCGTAAAGAGTGTGGGTCTTACAAAACTGTGCAATCACTCCCTCCCACAGATCATTTGAAATCTTCACTGTGAGGAGCGTTGAGTAAAGAAGGCAGCTACTACTGAATACCATAAACATCTGATTGACAAAGCCACATTTGCTAGACGAAGACTAAGGCATTCTTCCGACTCCTTTATCTGTACTGAGAATCTTAGTTATTTTTGTGGTTACCCTGCAAGTAAAATAAATGATACGGAACAAATGAATAGCCTCAAAGTCGTAAATCCCCAAAGTTAGGTCAAATCTGCTATTTGTAGAGGAAGATGGAGAAAGTGACACGATGCCCCCTCCCAAACAAAGAGCTCTACAGACACCTGCTGCCACCACCTAGTCCCCTAGTAACCAGCTTGTTTTCAGCTGACCAAATTTAAAATCTTTAAAACAGCTGGATTCTTGGCATTCTTCCCTTCCTTGTGTGATCTATTTCAGATATGGCCAGGACAGTTCTTGGGATGAAGACTGACAGGCGCTGAGCATCCCTCTCTAGGTTCTGTTACCTTGCTCATTAATATCTTTTTCTTTTTGATGGTTCTGTTAAAAGATTGGGGAGCAAAGAATACTACATTAGAAACCTAATGTTGGCCCAGCAATATACATTTGGCAACCAGATGACCAGGTCTGAATATACCATCTTAATTTGGAGGAATAGACTCATCGAGTTCATCCATTAGTGATGTTGTTGACACAATTAAAGAGCAGATCCCCTAAACCCACAACCTTATGCTACACCATTGCCAATCTACAGAAACAAACCCTATAAACAAACATCAAGAATATACTTCTTTACCATTTCCTCACATGTAAAGATTTTATATGATCCTGCTGCATTGAGACTATCACCCACAGCTTTGACTATCATTTAATTCACTTTGAAGTCATGCACATGTGTCTACTGGGATCTGAAGTTCCTGCCATTGTTTTTCTCAAAGCATGATCATCTTGAGCAACAAGGGGAAAAATAAAGGGGAGGAGGATGCCTCCTTGGACGGATGGGGAAGCAGGAGCAGCCATGCTTAGGGGATTATAAAAGAGGGATTCTGAAAGTCCTTCTATGGCATCTGATTTTCCCTTAAGTCTTAGACATGTTCAGTATGGGGATAAATCTTCCTCTGTGCTTTAGGGCCTGCTGACTGCTGCTCCATGCTTTTTTCTTACAAAAACAACTCTCAGACATATAATCACTAAAAATTATTTCAGAGTTCTTAAAAAGAATGAAAATTGCATTTTCTGCAAGGAAAGAAAGGTGTCCGATGCCTCAAGAGTTCTGAGATGTTCTTCTCACACTAACCTTGCTGATCTCAAGTCTCCCCAATCTCCCGAACCATCCCACCGTGACCTCTGCTTCTCACACTTCCTTAAGGCATGCATGCACAGAACAGAAATATTTTATTAAATGATCCTGTCAGGCATCATCTTTTGGTAAAGTCACCTCCTGGTTGGTAGGAAAACAGGCATGCAGACATATTAGAATCTGCAGCACACTCAGGACCTGTATGCATTAGCCTATGTTTTACTGAAGGAACATAAGCTTTCAAATACAGGACATTGGCAAAGTGGGGACCAATGATCTGAGTTCAAATGCTGTCTCTGAGATTTGAAGGAACCCTCTAGATTAAAGTTTTGATCGCGTCTCCTGTCAAGTGAAAAGCAAAAGAAAACAAACAAAAACAGTTCTTTACCAAGACAAGATGTCACTGTTAAATGGCATGGTGCCTGGAAAGTGTTTAACAGAAAGACACATGACAGATAGTCAAAAGAGCAGGTCTTTGTGATTACTGTTGGTGATGCCAACGTTGCAGTGGGGACGCGGCCTGAAGCCTCACCAAGCCTCCATGTGGTAACCAAGCTGTTGTCTTGTAACTGTGATTCCTTAGGTCTCCACGCATACATCCTTTACCAGTATTTTGACATAAGCCTTTGCTTTCCTAAGCCGGCTCCTTTTCTTGTGTTACAAGTGTGGAGCAAGTTATATCAAACTCAAGCAAAGTCCTGAGCCTCAGTGTGTCTCAGCCTCTCCACACGCCCGTCAGCATGGTCCACAATGCATACCCATGCCTACCCTGTGAAGTGAGGCTGTTGCACCCTTTGGCCCAGTGCACACCTCCAACTCTCAGTCACATCTGCCTTTTCCCATCAAATGGAAGTTCCTTAACTGTGCCAGGTACAATTTATCCCTGGAATCCCAGTGGCCAGTGTATGGTTTGGCATGCAGGAGGCCCTGAACAAATGTTTGCTGAATAAATTAAGACAGTTGCAGCCACATCTGCACACCATGGCAGAGCCTGATTTTCCTGTTAATCTCAGCATTCCAGTATGAAATACCATTAAGCACAGCTGCAGCTGAGGCCGAAATGGCCCTACTGGGGATTTTCTCTTGTTAGGTCCAACCATTTGCAGTCATTTTTGCTCTAGCAATGTTTACTCTGGTGAATTCTAAGACACTAAGTGGTGCTAATCATAAAAATAGCCTTAATTATGCAGTTTGTAGGAATTTGTTTACTGGATTTGAATCCAGTTACATATATTCTCAGACTCAGTTCTGAGAGAAAATAGAGGAGAACTCTGTCTGCAGGGCAAGACCTCAGACAAGGTACTGATCTTAGCTCGAATTTTCAGTGTGAAGTACAGTTAAGCACATTCTCCATCCACAAGATTCTAGCAAAAAGCATCTTCCCCACAAAGAACATGTCTTTTTCCAAGCTGGGTCAGTGACTTCTGTGTGGCCTAGTTTTGAAATGTTGAGCCACTTAAGACTCTAAACATTATCTGCAGAGCTGTGAAGCACTTTCTACTGAGACTGTTCTAACAACACACAGCAGTGACACACTCAGAGGGCTCTACCACAGGCAAGAACACACAGACTGTGAGACCTTCTCACTAGGACTATCTTCACCCTCTTGTTTGGACAGGACAACTACAGAACAGTACAAAAAAAAAGCACGACTTTGAGACTAGAAAAAGCAGGTCTCCAGAAAAGCCTGAGGCCACATCACTCAAGGTCTACACTCCAAGAGAAAAGCTGAATGTCATTCAATGTCATTGCATATTAAGGGGATTCAGGGAACTAATTAGACAAATCACCAGTGTGATGCCTGGCCTGTGAGGCATATTCATCACTCTATCCTTTACTATGTCACTTAAAAATGTATCAGGTGTGTGATCTTGTTTGTTTGAACTTTAGTGCTTCTCAGCCCTTCAGTATTCCTCAGTTGAGAACTCTTTGTTTAGCTCTGTACCCCATTTTTAATGGGGTTATTTGAATTTCTGGAGTTCAGCTTCTTGAGCTCTTTGTATATATTGGATATTAGTCCCCTATCAGATTTAGGATTGGTAAAAATCCTTTCCCAATCTGTTGGAGCCTTTTTTATCTTATTGACAGTATCTTTTGCCTTATATGAGGTCTCATTGGTTGATTCTTGATCTTACAGCATAGGCCACTGCTGTTCTGTTTAGGAATTTTCCCCTGTTCCCATATCTTCGAAGGTTTTCCCCACTTTCTCCTCTATAAATTTCAGTGTCTCTGGTTTTATGTGGAGTTCTTTGATCCACTTAGACTTGAGCTTTGTACAAGGAGATAGATGAATGGATCAATTTGCATTCTTCTACATGATAACTGCCAATTATGCCAGCACCATTTGTTGAAAATGCTGTATTTTTTTCCGACTGGATGGTTTTAGCTCCCTTGTCAAGGAGAGAGGGTTGTTTCAGCTCACAGTTCTGGAAGTTCAAAGTTAAGGGACCACATATGATAATAATCTCCTTACTAGCAGAGCTATGAGCTGGTTCAGTGTGTCTCATGAAAAGAGGCACAGAGCCTGTGCATAATGTCTGTGTGCCTGGGCACATGCAGATGTGTGCATGTTTTTCCCTGTTTATAGCATCTCAAACTTTATTTCAGAGAATGCTTGCTGGTTTTCATATCATTTTCAGTACCTAGTCTCCAAGAAGAAAAAAACATTTTTAAAAAGATCTACTTTTACTATTTTAAATTATGTATACGTGTGTGTGTTTGTGTAGGGGTACATGCACATGACTATTGATATATTTGGAGGATAAAGGCATAGGATTCTCCCTTGGTGTACCTGATGTGGGCCTTGAGAACTGAACCTAGATCCCTGCACAAGCAGGAAGAGTGCTTAACTGGTGAACCATCTACCCAGCCCTTGAATAGAGAAATGCTTAAAATCAATACCTAGATTGCTCAGATAGCCCTGGGTTCCCAACCTTCCGGAGCTCAGTTCATTCACCTATCACACTGCTGATAAATTATTATTTATCTCTTATATATTTATCTCTTATATAAAATCTCTTCCATCTACTCAAATCCATGTTTCCTTTCTTCAATACTCTGTATCAATTTTTCTAGTTCATTAATTAGCATTGGATTTTAATGTTTTCTTTAGTTTGTACCTACCCAAGATAGAAGGCATGCTCAAGGCCACTCTTTTTTTTCCCCCATGGTGTCTCAATGGCACAATGACCCCCAGTGACACTGCTTCCTGTGCTCTACTGGGATCCTCCCTCTCCAGTGTGGACTGGACCTAGCAATTCAGCTGAAGCTAAATACAAGGGAAGTAACTAACTTAGCTACAGGAAGTGTGACTTGTGCCTCTTTTGTCCTGGCTCATTCTCTGCGTCCTCACTGTTGGGAAGCAGGAGTCCAGGTTCTGAGCAGGAAGGGGCCACATTGCAAGGGTTCTGAGATGTCTGGCCAACAGCCAGCAGGAAACAGAGGTCTGCCAACAGTCACACGAGGGAGCTTGGAAACAGCTCTTCTGCATCCTGTCGACAGCTGTGAGTGTGTTTGGATGCAGACCCTCTCCCAGCCTAGCGCTTAGATGGCCACAGCTCTGGCTGACACCTTACTGATGGCCTTGGGACAGATATGAGCTTAGAAAGATCCAGATCAATGAGCGCACGGGGTACTGTAGAGACATTTCTTATTCTAAGTTGCTATGTTTTGTGGATGGTGATGTTTTAGGAGGAAGGGGATTCACACAGGAAGGGAGGCTGCCAAAACAGAGCAGGGAAAATGATAGGGGTGTGGCTCTGGAAGTGGGTGGAGGGCAAAGGCTAGGCGGATTCTAAAGAATGGATTAGTTTAAACTGCCCTAAACATATTGTTAGAGGAAACCCGGAAGGCAGGCTGTTAACATGGCACAATGCTCAGAATTAGTATCAGCTTCTCAATGAGACTCAGGGAATGTCTAGTAAACAGTGCCATCTCAGGAAGAGGGTTCGGAACCCAGCCTAAGGGGTTACCTCATGGTTTTCTCTTCTTATAGTAAAATAGAAAATAAACGAAGATACTATTAAACAGGAATGAAACAGAAGTTTATGGCTTTGAACATTTTAAAGTTAAGGCTGGAATTAAGAGATGGCTCAAAAAGCAAGTTCAATTTCAGGGAACTGCTAGGAGAATACATATTTCAGGTACAGATAGATCATTAGGGTGCTGACCTTAGGAAACTCTAATTGTAAACAGCATCAGATAAGCAAGTCTTCAAACTGCCCTAAAAGAGGCAAAAACTGCATTCACTTTTAGGCTGTATGATATTTCTGAAAAGCTAGTTTGAAACAAAGCCCCACCAAGCATTTGCTCACAGGGACCACGGGGAAGAGCTGTATGGAGAAGCTGGTTCCCAGCCGGCTTCCTCCTCTTGTCGATATAGAGTTCATGGCATCTGACAGACTGTCCCATGATAGGACACACCTGTGGGTGCACTGATCAAAGTGACCAAGACAAACAATAAGGGAATGCGTGAGTCTAACAATACTGGAGAAGACCGCTGTGAAGAGAATTCTAAGTCACACAACAGCCCAACCTGTAGAATTCTGCGTCACAGGCTCTGAGATAAAGAAACCTGAGAAAGCCTCGGGATTTACCTCAGAAACCCGGTGCACTGCTGTTTCCATTTGGTGTAAATCAATAACTCAAGTAGCAGAGGGTGGACCAGTGAATGGAAACATATGCCTTTGACACACATATACACACAGGGTCATGAGCCTGCCACCTCACTGTGCACAGCCTTCCGACAGAGCCTGCCATGGAGAGGCTGATTTGAGAGCTGTACAGAAGCAAGGAGGCACCAGTGATCACATCAAGTTAAATGATGGCACTGTGGGAGTAACTGCCCACAGGGTGCACACAAACCCATCAGTGACCCTGATCCCTCAGAGATTCTCCCCCAAGTATACAAGGGTAGCAGCATTTTGGAGAGATGACCTAACATCTTTTCCTAAACAAACAAAACTTACAAAAAAGATCTCCCTTGGAGTGATACTTCCCACCATGGAACCAGGTTAGACAACGAGTTTTGAGCCAGTATCCACAGAAGGAGGAAGGATCAGTACCTCTCTCCTTAACATTCCATAGCAAATCCAGAGGTTCATATAGAAGGGCAGGCAACCTCACTAGTAGTCATGTAAAAAATCAGCTGAGGCCAAGACGGTGGAGAGGAGATGGCAGCGTTATGGAGGCAGAATGAAACTGAATGCAATTCACAAGGCACATTTTGTTTTGAGTGTGGTTGCACAGACCACCCAATATACTTCCAAAGGTAGTCCATAATGAACTGCATTACCTATCCAATGAGGTCTTTGACTCAGAAGCCCTAACTCTTTCATCCATATAGGAACTGTAATGGATCCACACCCAGGAACCTGCTTTAAGGTAGAGTAGGGAGTTTAAAGGGTTAATGAGAACGAGAATATTTTCTTCTCTACCTTCATCCCTAGGAACACAACCAAAGACCCATCTTGGGATTTACATCGGAGTTTGTCTGTCTTAGAGAAATCTCCCCAATAGGGCTGACATTCCCTTCCAACAGCTAAGATCCATATAAAGATCCCATTCTAGAGAGAAATCTAAAGTCACATGGCAGACCTAATAGACTTCGGGAGAAACTGAGTCAACAGGCAACCCAGTGACTCTCCTTTTCCTTACTGACCATTCTATGCCCTGACTTATCGTCTGCCTAGTGAACAGAAGTCTTAAGATTCCCTAGCAGTCAACCACAATGACTGTAATACTTCTCATGCTCACATAGCCTCACATAGGGCTCAGCGCCTTCCTCTAAGCCAGGATGTGTGTCCATAAGATTGAAATAACAATCACTTTGGTGATGATTGCTTGGGTCTTTACTTCCCAAAGTTAAGGCAACAAGAAGAAGACTGCATGGATTCTATACAGGTAGGGACAGGAGGACATGAGATATGAATATACTGATGTGAGCATGGCTGCCCTTGCTCTACCAGGAAAGACTCGGACTGAATATACTGATGGGAGCATGGCTGCCCTTTCTCTGGGCGGGAAAGACTCGGTCTGAATATACTGATGTGAGCATGGCTGCCCTTGCTCTAGCAGGAAAGACTTGGACTGAATACACTGATGGGAGCATGTCTGCCCTTGCTCTGGGCGGGAAAGACTCAGTCTGAATATACTGATGGGAGCATGGTTGCCCTTGCTCTGGCGGGAAAGACTCTCTTTCTTGAACATTCGCTGGCAAACGATTGAAGAGAAAATACAAAGGGCAGTACAATAATGCCACACTAACATGAGAAAGCTGAAAGAACCACTTCCTGATGCTTAGACTTAAAGAGAAAAAAGCTTTTTTGAGAAATTCAGTTGATTTTTAACAGGAACAAAACATTGCTCAACTTAATGGGAAAACCCCCAGAAGCTCAGGCAATCATAGAAAGCCCACATAGGATTCCTCCACCTCCTTTTCCCTGGACTTCAACGATCACTGCCTACTACCTTTATCTCTGGTCTACAGTAAACAGACTCTACCTCTTCAACACCACTTATATTGCTACAGTTCCCTCTAGAACAGAAAACAAAATCAACATACATGTTAAAGCGTTAGAGAAGGAGGCCAAAAATTCACACTTGCACCCTCGAAGTCCTCACTGCAAAGACTGTCTTATACTATGGCCATTGGACTCGAAAACAATGTAAATTGTCTATAGCGTTTGTGTGTATATATATATATATATATATATATATATATA
>LR749729.1:1233059-1303059 GCA_902729485.2 Mus minutoides
TTCTGGGATATAGCAACAGTGGCTGTGTCCCTCCATATTGGGTCCATCCATTGTAGAGGGATGCACAAGGAGCTTTGTTTGCTTAGAAGAGGAACGCATGACCTACCTAGTTCTAAGGGCAGGATGGAGTTCTGAGCAGTACTTCTAGAGATCTAAGCTGTGGTGCTTACAGATGTGTACAAATGTATCAAGAAGCAGAAACCAAGGCAAAAAGGGGAGAAAACATAATGCCCAATGGAGAGGAGGTAGACTATAAATTCAACTCTAGTGAGAAACTGTTACAAGTACCCCCACAGACATGATATGACTTTACATGGCTAATAATCATGATAATATTGAGAAAAGCAAAAAGCATAAAGACAAAAAAATATGTGATGCTGTTCTTACTTCGGTACCATGTAACTCTGCCCTGATCATTCTAAGAAAGAATGCAGAAATGACTTGCCCAAAGTCAACGAAGCAATTAATAACCAAGGACAGGCCATTTATTAAATAATCCACATTTTTGTTTAAGAATGGTGCTTCACTGTTTGGAAATACTTTCCCAAGTAGTATTAAAACTCTTTTTTAAATTATTATGCTACCTTTTAAATATGACATATGTTTAATGTAGTACACACATACACACGCATTCTCTGTATTATTAGTGGAAGATTTTATTAACATACTAACCTAAAAGCCTTTAACATCTTTGCATGGCGAAATGCTTTAATCTTTGCTCAGGTTTCTCTGTTTATTACCCTGTACCAAAAAAGAAAAAAAGTTCCACTGAAATCCACACCCGTCAGCTACACCCTGGCCCTCCAAGCATCCTAAGGAGAAAGTACGCTGCCCGCCTAAGCCTGACAACCATGGAGCTTGTCCATGAAAGGGTAGACCGTGAACTAGGAATATCACTTACAAATGGAGCTGAGGAAAACTGACTTTAGAAAGATCCTAATAGACCTTTGCATCTCACAGAGGAGGAGGCTGCAGCCCCACGGGACCTGCTTAGCTAATGATGACCAGCAGGAGCTCCCAGGCAGGAAGATGCAAGAACAACTATCCCAAACCCACTGTGCTCCTGGGTAGCAGTTAAAGCTAGTTATCGAGGGAAATTGCTTCAATTTACACTTAATTACTCAAATGGGCTCTCTCTGGAGGGTGAAATTACTGTTCAACACATCTCTCCCAAATGTAAACATTCCCCAAATTATTTACTTCACTTTTATTAATATTTAAACAAAATAAAATATTTTAACAGTATGGTTATCCTGAGATGGAAAATACAGTGTGAAAACTGATTCCAAGTAGATTTCAAGATGTTCAAATTTTTTTTTTNAACTGATTTATCTCCCTGTCGACCTTCCTGAAAAAGCTGCTTCCAGATGACCAACCTGTTTCTCTTTTCTGTTTCTCTTTTCCGTTTCTGCTCTCTAAGTCTTTGTCTATAAAACCAAGCACTGCTCAGCTGGTTGGAACGCTATACTTTCTATATGGGATAAAATGTTGTCAGATTCTGAAATTGAAAAATACAGCCAATCAGGAGCTTTATACTTTTAATTTTTCTTTTGCAAAGTATAAAATTTCACAAACATATTCAACCAAAGAACTAAATTTTCAGTGCTAAGGATCAATATCACATACACAACATACATGATCTATGAGCCTGTATCCCTATGTCCTAAAGTTGAATTCTGCTCAAACTTTTAAAATATAGTGTTCTTATATATTGCTTATCAAAAAATTATATTGAAGCTGGAGAAATGCCTCCGTGGTTAAGAGCACTTGCTCATTTCTCCAGGGGGCCAGGCCTTGTTTCCCAGCACACATACTGAGTGGCTGGCTGACGAACATCTGGAACACCAGTTCCAGGGGAATTAATACCTCTGGTCTCCTTGGGCACAAAACTTCACCAACCCACACAAACACGTGAATTTTAAAAATGAATAAATGTTTAAACAAGTATATTCATTATTCCAGAAACAGGAATACCTGAGGCTTATGGTCAAGTGTGTGCGTCTGCCCACAAGCCTGATGCCCCAAGTCAGACAGAGAATCAACTCCATAAGGTTGTTGGGGGAGGGGGCATGCATCAATCTACACCATTCCCTCACACACAATGGTAATTTAAAAAAAATAATTTGTTAAAAACTATTTTTTAAAGTGACTTACAAAATTGGAAAAAAGGGCTTTCAAAATCACAGCTAATAGACTGGACAACACACATAGTCACTGTCCTGTGAATCGCTGATTAGAGTTGTTATGACATAATTTCTTAACCGCACTGAATCTGTCCTAAATTCAAAGGCCAAATCTTACTGACAAAAAAAAAAGGAGGTTGGAAAAACATTCATTTCTATAAACCTGAGAGAATGACTTGAATAATAAAATCCAGGCTAGATTTGAGCAGAAGTTGAGAGGCACTCAATTTCACACTTCAGTCAGGGATCCTTAAAAGGTCTCCTTACGAGGGGTCAACAAAGGCTGTCATGCTCTCATTAAGGACAGGACATCGAATTATTAAGAGTGTGCTGCTGTGACTCAATTGTGTTTCTGAGCAGTCAGCGAGGTTGACAGAAGGAAACATAACCGACCTCTCGTCCACAGCTCTTTTCTGGACAGAGAATACAAACCCAGAGAAAGGCCAAATTGTTGCCCATCAGAATTCTACATTCAAATTATTCATGGGTCATATCCTAATTTACTTGAATTTTATGGAGCTGACACCCTGCTTCTAGTCTTCCATAGAAAACATCTGATATAAATTCTCAGAGGCTAACCTAAGTAAACATTCTCCAGAAAAAAATTTAAATATTCTTTATTTTATTTATATCCTTTATGTATTCCAAATTGATTGTGTTATCTCAAGGCAGTCGAACAAAACTGTGAGTTAAAAGCATTAAAAATATTTTCTAGCAGGGTAAGGTGCCACACCCCTGGAGACAGATAAGTGAACTGCAAGTCCCAGGCTAGTCCAGGATATACACAAGGCAGTAGAGAGATGGGGTTCTTATCATGAAGGGCCTCCTCTGTAGCCAGAGGCAGGCTCAAAACAGCCCGAGCAGACCGTGAACTGTCCACCAGACTGCTGGCTCAATTCTCAAGGTCAGGGTGCGTGGGTTACCAGTGCTGAAGAATGGCTCCCTTGAATAACGATCAAGTGATCCTTTCTATATCACGCCTCCTCAGGATGCCTTTAAATAGTCCGTCAAGGTAAAATTCAGCTCTTTGTATCTTAATCATTAAATATGATCTTCCCCCATACAAACATTTGTCCAGCAACAAGGAAAAGGCCCTGTTTCTTGAGGTAAAGACCCCGGGTTCTTGGCATCCAGAACGCTTAGCAGTATTCTTCGGCACAGTGGAACTGTGTCTGCACATGGCTGGGGAGGGAAGAGAAAACCTCCTCCCACTCCCCTTCTATTCTCATCTCCGCCTGTCTACCTAAGCTCACTCATGACTTAAGCACTCCGATACATTCATGCTTCACTGGCATTTCTGCAAATAGTTCAGAATATTTTAACTTTACTTTGCTCGTATTTCTGAAGTTCCAGAGAAGGCTTAGCTAAAAACCGAACTATTATAAATTCATCTGGGTTAAGCTCCTTTTAAATTTGCACATTTCAAGTGGAATCATGGCAAACTATATCTGTTTTGCAGTTTACTAATATATCTGTTTTTAAAACACGAACATTCTCCAGTATGAAAAACACTGTAAATCTATGACTGACTCGTGTGTGTGTGTGTGTGTGTGTATGTGTGTGTGTGTGTGTGTGTTGATGTTTGTACCTGTGTTTACTTTTAGACAAGGTTAATTTTGTCCTGGCTTTAAGTCCCGTCCCATTCAGTATGGCACTGTGTTGGTTAGTTCTGTTCTATGGATGTACACTGCAGTACTGACCACCGGCTTCACAACAGGCATATGACAGCAATCACACTGGAAATTACTTAACAAGTGGATGGGTAAAGCCCTATCACCTCTCCTCATAAACAAGTCATGGCACCCGGAGTTAAATCTCTTTGTATATAAGAAGCAGCAAACAGGGGCTGACAAGATGGCTTCCTGGAGGAAGGGACCTGCCACCAAGCCAGACCACTTGAGCTCAGTCCTTACAATCCACACACTAGAAGGAGAGAATGAATGCCCATAAGTAGGTCTCTGTCTTCGGGACATACACAAGCACATGGCAAACACACGCATGTGCGCACGTACACACACACACAACAGTTTACAAGGTAGCATAACATATTAAAAAAAAAAAGATGTAACTATTTATCCCTGGTGGCTAAGAAGTCATAAAATGTAATGATGTAATGTGTGGTACCACCTCCATCTCCTTTCTCTTCCGTTCCTCTGCGCCTATTCGTAAGTTCAAGCACAAATACAAGGTCTATACAGTTTCCCAATCCTAACTTAGGCATAATCTTAGCTTTAAGAATTCTCCTCAATGTCTGCAGAGCATTGCAATGCTTACAATGACTTTATACTTCAAAGCAAGTACTGTGAAGCTGAGTACACTGACACAGGCCACGTGCCAGACTGCATCATGCACGCAGCTGAGACAGAACTGCCATAGTTAGAGGTCAATCTTGACTACACAGTGGACACCAGGCTAGGCAAGGCTGTATTTAAATAAAAATCAAATAAGATTAAAATTTAAAATACAAAATAAGTCTGACAAAGCTGGTCTGGCTGTCCTTGCCTGTGATCACAGCTCTTGGAGGAAAAGGAGAAGTTAAAAGTTTTTTATCAGCTTTACATAGAATAAATCCAAGGTTAGCCTGGGTGGCTGCGGCCGCCGTTCATGGAAGAGAGAATGAAGCCCGTAATCAGGAGTCCTTAGTCTGTGTTTTCTCAGATGGGAAGCAGCGGGATCTGGGATGGCTGCTGTGGTTCTCAATCTCCTGTATACCCAGATACCACTGGGTACAGCTGGGCATTGGGAATGGGTCTGTGCTTCCCCTCAGGGTATCTATAGTCAGGCAGGAAATGCTAGGGGTGAAGCCAGGGTGGTTCTATGTGAATGCAGAGAGTAGGAGGGACTAGGAGAGAGAAGGCCTTCTCTGGGAGATTGAGGCAAAGCTCTTTATTCCTACAGCCCCCCCTCCCCATCCCCAGTTGATCCCTGATGAAGAGAAGGCCCTTGCTTGTCCAAACTGGTTTTTTGATGGTGGGTGTAAATGCATACACCTCATTCAAGGTGAACCAGGGTTTAAATCCCTTTTGCAGGAAAGGAGGCCCAAGATGGAAAGTTCATTGGCTGAACACTCAGGGCCTATCTAGATACCTCATTAGCATGGAGAACTCTAGGCTGAACACTCAGGGCCTATCTAGATACCTCATTAGCATGGAGAACTCTAGGTGTTTATGCTACCTGACTGACTGCCGTGGTACTAGAAGTGGGGTGTCATAATTTGTGTGTTCCAGAGCTTGGCAGGATGCTCTCTCCACTCTTGCTCTTCTCACTTCTGAGATTGCCCCGGGATCTCAGCTTGTTCAACCTTACCAGTTGTTCTGTCTGGTGGCACAGTCCACTTGCCTCACAGACTAATAAGAATCTGTTTAAATAATAATAATAAGTCTGACACGTCAATAATAATAAGTCTGACACGTCATGTAGCGCATTAAGAGTTCTACAATAAAAGCTCAAATTTTTAAATCTAGAATATGCTTATCGACATGAAGACCACCTAGGGCGGCTTTCATTTTAAAGAATCCAGATATGGAGTTGATATCAATTCAATCTTTTTGATATAATATATATTTATCAAGAACAATGTAACCAAGTAAAACTAAAGAACTTGTTAGTTGGTAAGCTGCAATTTGTTTTCTGGTTTTTGTTTTTTTTTTTTAATTTCATTTCTTCATTTACATTTCAAGTGTTATCCAAAAGTCCCCTATATCCTCCCCCCGCCCTGCTCCCCTACCCTCCCTCTCCCACTTCTTGGCCCTGGCATTCCCCTGTACCGGGGCCTATAAACATCGCTAGACCAATTTGTTTTAAACAATAATGATCACTGTTCTTTCAAAGGATTACTAAAACATACATCGGGCTACTTCTATGGTGGAAAGGCTCAATTAAAAAGCATTTGTCAGTTTCTTTCATAACAACACAAAAAATTAAACTTATCTTTAATATTGGCTAACAACTAGTCTGGCACATACCTCAAGTAAAACCAATGACAAAAACCAGGACCGTGAAGACCCCGCCACACACTCACCAACCTGGGTGAGCCATCAAACAATCTCAAGAGGTTGGCCGGAGTGTGCTCATGCTGTAAGATTCTCTAAAGAGAACTCATACATGCCTCATACGCAGAGAACCATAGCTCCCGTTTGGATAATATACTCTGGGTACCTTGTTTGTTCACTTTCATGATTAAGTTCAATGTGTGACATATGTTTCCAGGAACCAAAGTTCACTGGATGACATTGGACCAATAGGAAAGAGACTACCTGTTAGAGAGTGACTGCTTGAAATGAACTGCTTCACCAGTTAGGAGCTGTGATGGTCTAAATGAGAAATAGTCCTCAAAGGCTCATATCTCTATGTCTGCCCACTTGTTCCAAGGTTGTCTAAGGTGATTACAGAACTTTAGGACATGGAGCCTTGCACAAATAGTACAAACCGGGGGCTGGGGAGTGGGGATGTTTTGAGAGCTAATAGCTTCACTCAACTTCTCTTCACTCTTACTGCTCACTGGTGGTGGTGGTGGTGGTGGTGGTGGTGGTGGTGGTGGTGGTGGTGGTGTGTGTGTGTGATCTCTCAGTGTCCTGTTCCTGCAGGCATTCATTGCCCACAATTGTGGAGAGCTGGCACAAATGAACTCTTCCTTACATTGCTTCTGGTCATGATATTTTATCACAGCAGAGAAAAGTAACTAATACAGCACCTGAAACTCACTAACGATGCAGAAAAGACACTGGTGAGCACACTTCCTGGTGTCAATTGCGAGTCATAGAGATGGGCGTGGCATACGTGTAACCCTCCCATCAGGAGCTAAGGCAGGATGATGGGTTGTGTAAGCCTGAGAAGAAAGAGGCAGAAAGAAGCTGGGTAGAGAAAGACTGGCTCACTGATTCTGAAAACTAATTCACGCCCATCGCTCTAAGGGGCTGTGCGTGCTCGTGACCGATGCCCATCGCTCTAAGGGGCTGTGCATGCTCGTGACCGTTCTCGCCTCTATGGAGAGGAAAGGGAAATGCCGCTTCGGAGGGGGACACACAAATGAAAGAGAGAAAAGCGTACAGATGACCACGCAAAGAAATCCTGTGGAAGGCACTGTCATCCCAACACCACCGCTGGGTGGATACACTACCCATGTGTGTGACAGAGGCAAGCACAGAGCATGCCCTCAGCGTCTCTTCCCAGCCTGTCAATAACTTGGGTGCTGCCCCAAGTCTCTATTTTAAGTCCATATTTAATATAGTCCAGTGGTCCTCTGTGACTCTCTGCATGCCTGTCCCTCCCTGCTGGTTCCAGACGACAGGTATTCCTTCCCTGTCTCCATCCACCCATTTTCTCCAACCCCTCACTTCACTGAACTACCAATCTACTAGCACAGTTGTTAAGCCTTTGTATTTCTCAAAAATATTTCCAGTCTCTTCTTCCAAACTGTCTTTGAAGGATATTTCCCTCAAATCATTGTTCGTACCTTTTTTTTTTACTTAGAAGTGAGGATGTGGCTCACTGGTAAGTACTTAGCAAACTCAAAGCCCCAGGTTCAACTTCCAGAACCAGAAAATACCCGGCCATTAAAAGACTATTTGATACAAATAGCACTTCTTGCCAACTATCCAATCCAGTCTGCCCTAGCTTATTCTTCAGTGGTTTAAACCCCAATTCTTAGAAAAAGTCCACAGTGCAGCCTGTTCAGTTGGACTTGCGCATGCCCAGCTCACATGTATCCCAGACAGCCCATCTTCCCAGCTCTATCATTGTGGTTTCTAATTCCAGTCACACCTATCCACATTCAAAACCTGCTGAGTCAATGAAACATTTTCACAGAAGTAGGAAACGACTGCGTAGCCCAGCACAAAGGAGCCTTCTAGGTCTGCCCTGGCCTGTGAGCAACCTAGACTAGTCCTCAGATCTTCAAAGACATCACTTCCCTCCTCTTTGTGCTCTTCTGCTATGTGGCACACCTGCCTCTGTAGCTGCTACAACTTACTGAATCTTTAACACAGAGCCTCTCCTCCTCCCCGGCATTCTCCAGCCCGCCTGGTGCCCTTGCTCTGCCTCCCAGGAAGTTGTGCCACTCTCACCGCCTCTAACTTGGCTCAAGTGTCCACCTCTCCCACAGAGATTTAGCTTCTTTCAAGGGCACGAGCTGTGAGGGGACTGGTGCAGTCCAGATCCTGGACAAGACAGTGGTCTTCCAACTGAAGCAGTGTGGTTTGGGAACTTGTCAAGTCATTGAAAAGGAGGGTTAGATTAGAGGAACATAGAAAAATGATTTTTAAATTTTTATTATCATATATTCAAGTAACCCAGGCCACATAGCGAGTATGACCTCAAACTCTTGATCTGCCAGACTCCATCACTCAAGCACCAGGATTGCAAGCACCCACCAACAAACCAACCTCAAAAGATAAATCTCCAAAAGTATATGCAACCTCCAGTAAAGTTACTATATCTCCAAAAACAAATATACAGAACCCCACAGGGTGCTATTAAAACCTAGTTCTGCCTGGAGAAAATTTGCTTATAAACAAATTTGCATAAATAAGCAAAGCCATTTCATATTTCATCTTAAAAACAACTGTCAGGTATCCTCCAGATAATGTAATTTATAGAAACACACACACGCACACACAAGCAAACAAGAAAGAAAGGAAGGAAGTATCTCCAGGTCTTGGCCTTTTTTTTAGCTTCTTACCAACTGCTTGCAGATCACCAAGAAAATCTGCGCACAGAGGTACGAGCCTGTGATCCCAGTTCAGGAAGTGCAAGCAGGAAGGTCAAGAGTTCAAGGCCAACCTTGGATGCTTGAGATAGAGTCTAAAGAAAGGAAGGAGAGAAAGAAAACTGTAGGCAGAGAAAAGACTTGATAGAATATATAACTATTTTCTAGATAAACACACTCATACTCAGCAAAAGTTTGACTGCAGAATGTTTACAAAATTACCCAAAAGCTCTAGAGTGAAACCAAACACTTTCAAGATCGATAGGAGGGAGTGAAGGCAAAGACAGAATCCAAAGTGAAGCTCCTCTCTGGGTGCTAAAAACAAAAGAAAGCTCAATGAAGGAAACATAGTGTGACAGCCTTTGGAGAAAAGTGGTTTGTTTTGTTTTGATTTGTTTGGTTTTCTTGAGACAGTGCCTCACTAGCCGGGGCTGCCCTCTAATCTCTGGTGTTCCTACTTCCACTGCCCAATTTCAATTACAGTCTTTAATTAAATTTTCAATTATTTTCATTGTAAGAATACAAATATATTCACACATTTAAGTTATCAAAGTTGTGGCACATTCCTGCAGGTTCTAGATACCTTGACAGCTTTCTGAGGTAGCCTCAATTTTCAGATCCTCTCAGGACTAATTACAAGCTTGAGTGATCACTCAAACCAGAAATAAAGTTTAGGCAAAATGAGTACTTCCCCTTCTTCCTTCACAACCATATCATACACAACCATACGTTACTGACTATTCCTTTTACTTATGAAGTATCATTACCTCACAGCGCCATAGGCTGAGATTTCCCAAATGAAAGAGCACACAGATTTAGTCAACCCACACCATGGCTAGAAAAGATTGCAATCCATAGTAGGACCATTCAGCCTTCGTTCTCTGAAGCTAATGAAAGATGGTGCCTATAAATAAATCATACAACCAGTATACATGACAAATACTTTTAGAATCTGTCAGCCCAGGGAGTGGCACTATTTGGAGGTGTGGCCTGTTGGAGTGGATGTGTCATTGTAGGCATGGGCTTTAAGATCCTCATCCTAGCTGCCTGGAAGCTAGTCTTCTCCTAGCAGCCTTCAGATGAAGATGTTGAACTCTCAGCTTCTCCTGCACCACACCTGCCTGGATAATGCCATGTTCCTGCCTTGATGATACTGGACTGAACCTCTGAAGCTGTAAGCCCGCCCCAATTAAATGTCACTTGTAAGAGTTGCTTTGGTCATGGTGTCTGTTCACAGCAGTAAAACCCTAACTAACACATAAGTATTCCAGTGGGGGAGGGAAGGGTAACTGATACAGACTGTGTGCCTACTGTGAGTCTTTTTTGGGGGTGGGGGGGCACACTGCAGAAAAAACCAAGTTCCAACCAGAAGTGTGTAAACAAACTTACAAAAAACACAGAACAAGGCCCTGCCAGCAGCACTAGCAGGGAGAGGTCAAGCACCACGCGATCTCAGGAATCAGAGACTAGAAGTATAGTGAGAGTCTGGGATGGTGCACAGGGGCTCACCACTCAATAGGATTTGGTTTCAAACATATAATCTTGCACTAGGGCATATGGGGAAGCTCCCTACTTAGTCAGGTTTTCCAAGAATAAATAAACAATAGAACAATTCTCTCATTAAGACACATGGGAGACATACATGGTTCTTCCTGGAATGGTTCTTCAGAGAAGAGATCATACACCAGACTGATGGTTAGCTACATGCTTGAAGCTTGATTCCTTAGTGTTTGGTCAAACATCAGCCCATTGTTCTCCATGTTTTTGTAGTAGTATACTCATTTCATTTTACTCACATAGGTCTTTGAGCTGACTTCAAACTCATTATATAGCCAAATATGGCCCTGAACTCCTCTTGACCATCCTGCCTCTACCTCCCCAGGGCTGGGATTATATACATTTGCTGCCATGCCTGAATGTGACAGTGTTTTAGGTAAGAGTTCCTTCTGAAATGGCTTTTCAAACTAGTTGAAAACCCTGAATACTAGAATGATTCTGCACTTGCCCCAGGCAACAATGAATTAGGCAGCCAAAGGCTTTTCAACTTCATGGCAACATCAGCTCTTTAGAGCAGACACCTACCCTGCAGACTGAGTTGCCAATCTCCACAATCATGTCAGCTAGCTAATTCTCTATAGTAAGATTCTCTGTGCATTCATGAGTGTGTGTGTGTGTGTGTGTGTATGTTATTGTTCTTGTGGGTGTGAAAGTGTCCTATTGGATCTGTTGCTCTAGTGAATTCAAAGAAATTACTTAACTAAATATTAAATATAGAATGTGATGCCTTCAAAATACCCATATTTTTAATTTTTAAGGATTTTGTTGCTGTTGTTTTTGTTTGTTTTTTCTTTGTTTTGTTTTCTTTAATGCAAGGTTTATTTCCATCTTCCTCTAATACAAAGAATAGATTCTGTTGGTTCCACTAGATCAACCAGAGTCAATGTGTTTCTTTCTACACTTCAGATAAGAATTTCTATAACAAGAGCCAAAATCTGGTTACTCCAAACAGAAGCTCCTGAAGGTACTTCACCTGCAAATGGTCCATCTTCTGAGGATGCTGCCACTCCCTACAGGCACATAGTCACTACTCAGAGAGGGAGCCCACAGGACAAAGTTCTGCAGGCATCACAGCCTCCAAGGAAAACTGAAGGCTCTGCTCAACTTAGCATGTGCATAATTAGCTAAGAGAAAGATCACCACTTCAGATCACTATAGACTAGAAATGTATAGAAAGTTACACAAAATTCAGGAAAAATAATTTATTCGTTGGATTTACAGCCTTTTCCCAAAGTAATCATTTTTCTAGAAAGAAACCATTAGATGTTGTATATTTTGGTGCTTCTTTCGAAAGGAAGAGGTCCTTATAATTATAAGTATATAGAATCAGTCAAGAATCACTACCACCAACACAGAATTCCATGATACTAACAGAAGTTACTAGTTATGTTTAGGAAAGCTTAAGTACACCTAGTGAAAAGTGGTAATAAATTTTCTGATTACACAGTAAGATGAATTAACTAGAACTTCACTAGAACTCATGAGATGCCATATTACTTGAAATTCTAAGATCAGAATGACCAGCTAATCTAATTATACCCAAGGCAATACTTTTAAGTTTATAATTTCACAGCTCTGCCACACAACAAATATGCTTTTCTCATTTTATATATATATATGCTGAAAAGTTATTTGCTAAACGTTTTCAAAGGTGGAAGCTGTCCAATACGTAAAAGGAAATGACCTTCTGACTGTAACTAAAAATACTGTATACTACTGTACAGTCCACTCATACATTAAAACAGATCTCCTCTCAGCCAATACTTTTGTTAGGAACAACAGGAAACTACATATTGGCTTGTGTTGTGGGACAGGAAACATGGTCAAAAGGACCTTGTGGAAGCCTAGACTACAAAATCCTGTTTTCAACTGATTGTGATTCTTTTCCACAAGGCTATGTGTAAGCAAGACACTGAAGTAGACATCTCCAGTCACTTTTCTAGACAGGAAGTTAACTGAGCTCAGTGACCCTGCAGATCAACACACCTGAACTCACATGGGAGCACTGTCAGGGAGCACACATGAACTCACACAAGAGCACTGTCAGGCTCTCATCAAACAAATGTTTATTGTCTTTAGTTAAGATTATTCATTAAGATTTGCTGCATTTCAGGCTGGAGAAATAGCTCTGTGGTTAAGATCACCAACTGCTCTGCCAGAGGTCCTGAGTTGAATTCTCAGCAAAAACATCTCTAACCAACCATCTGTAATGGGATCTGATGCACTCTTCTGGTGTGTGTCAGAAGACAGCAACTCATATAAATAAAATAAATAAATCTTTTTTAAAAACTTATTAAAAAAAGATTTGCTGCATTTCAAATCTAATATATCTGATTTCCAAAACAATGTTTTAAATGGCACATCAGAATATTTTAGCACAATACCTGAACTTAAGGAAAACATCTAATGTCTATAGAAATGGTATGTATAGTCATCATTTAAAACAAACTAGAAACTTTTCCCCTCATACCTGAAAAGCCTAGCCACAGAAGTGGGATCAACTTAATCAAATATTAAATATGATAAACTTAGACAAAGGATATAGCAGAATAGTAGAGGTCCTTACTATAGGTCCGAATACTTAGCACCACAATCAAACAAACGTAATGAATTTAGCTGGATGTGGTAACCCACACGTAACCTCAGTGTGCAGTAATTGTTTTCCAGAGAGAAGTTAAAACCTTAAACCTTGCATCAGTTAGTGTTGCTTTGGAATGAGGACACATACAACTGCATAAGTATAGCTTGAGGCAGGAGGACTGTAAGTTTGAGGTCAGTCTGTGGTACATCATAAGTGTACCAATTTTCTTAACACCTTCAACCACAGTTGTTTTCTGTGATATGTTCTCCAAAATTATGCTAAAAATTAGCTATTAGAATTGAAGGAAGAAAGGGAGGAAGGGAGGAAGGGAGGAAGGGAGGGAGGGAGGGAGGGAGGGAGGGAGGGAGGAAGGAAGGAAGGAAGGAAGGAAGGAAGGAAGGAAGGAAGGAAGGAAGGAAGGAAGGAAGGAAGGAAGAGTCTGTTGATAAGATGGCTCAGTATTAAAGGCACATGTTGCCAAACGATCTGAGGTCCATTTCTGGGATCTCCATAGCAGGAAAGAATGACTCCCACAAATCATCGTCTGACCTTCACATGACATATGTGTGTGTTTGTGTGTGTGTGTGTGTTTGTGTGTGTGTGTGTGTGTGTGTGTGTGTAATTAAATTCAAGTAATTTAAACATGATAAATAATTTTTGTCAACTTCTTTAAATTGTTATTGCTGATCCAGTTGCATCCATCCACCCATCACCATTTTCTATGAAATAAGTTTTCTATTTGGGAGGAGAATTTTATGAGTATGAAGTGAAGTTGGTTCTTTCTTCCCACCTCTGTGTGTGTTCCAGGAATGGAACTCAGATCTTCAGGTTTAAATGATAAGCTCATTAACCAACTGCTCAATCTCATTGGAGCCTGTTTGTTTTTGAGTGGATCTGAAGTAGCATAGGTTGGCCTAAACACGATTGATGACCTTGAACTTGTGATCTTCCTGCTGCACCACCACCAGAGTGCTGGAGATCACTGGCCTGTACCACATGTGTATGCCTGACCCCAGGGTTCACAGATGCTGAGAAGCACTGGCAACAGCCAATTCCTTGTAAGAGGAGTGTATACTCATTACTGAAATTTTGCTAAGTCTAGAAAAGCATAAGCCGTTTCTGAGCATCACCGATACCATGTCCATCCACCTTAATCCTCTCCACCAGGATATCAGAGGTTACGCTTTGATCTACATGCCTACAATCTTGGATGTAGATGCATTTCCCTCAAATATAAAAATGTTTGTAAAACTCCATGTTATGTATGTAAGGATCCTGCTTGTTGTGGTTCCTCATTCTGAAATCATCTTAGAAAACATGGAGAGAGACCAGGCAGTGGTGGCTTACGCCTTTAATCTCAGCGCTTGGGAAACAGAGGCAGGCAGATTTCAGAGTTCAAGGCCAGCCTGGTCTACAGAGTGAGTTCCAGGACAGCCAGGGTTACACAGAGAAACTCTGTATCAAAAAACAAAAACAAACAAACAAAACAACAACAAAAACATGAGAGATGGCTCAGCAATTAGGAGCCCTTACATATCTTACTTGGGTGTGATTCTCAGCACCCACATATCAGATCAAAACTGATCGTAGCTCCAATTCCAAGGGATCTGACACCCTCTTCTGGCCTTTGTGGTCACCAGGCATGGCTGTGGTATACAGACATATGCTCAGGCACAAACATACATATGCATTAAATAGATAGATAGATAGATAGATAGATAGATAGATAGATAGATAGATAGACAGATAGATGATTTGAAACCCTATACAGAAATCATGACCTGCACAACATTCTCCTCTAAAGTACTGTACCACCATCATGACAAATCCAACCATTCCCCTTTTAC
The DNA here is from genome assembly GCA_902729485.2 of Mus minutoides. Taxonomy (NCBI): domain Eukaryota; kingdom Metazoa; phylum Chordata; class Mammalia; order Rodentia; family Muridae; genus Mus; species Mus minutoides. The sequence goes on from LR749729.1 coordinate 1,247,934, forward strand.
TGGAAATGTGAACTACTTTACTTTCTACTAACACAAATAACAATGTAATCCTTTCAAACATTACTAACCCAAAAGGCAGTAAACAGAAAAGGTTGATAGGTGAGAAATCCAGCTTATATAGGGGAGGTGATTAAGTAGGAGAGTGCTTACATAGTGTAACTAAGACTTGGGGTTCAATAGTCAGCTCCTGAAAAAGGAGATTAGACCTGTAAACACATGAAAGGCTGCACCTTCACCAGTTAATGAGCACACTATACAGAAATTATGACTAGCAGTGTTGGCTACCTACAGATATTTCTAAAATAATGTTTGGTATTGGCATGCAAAAAGTATCACACCTTGATGGACTCCACCCCCTGAAACTGTGGGCCAAAATCTTTTCTTAAGTTGCTTTTGTTAGGCTGGGCAGTTGTGGTGCATGCCTTTAATCTCAGTACTTGGAAGGCAGAGGCAGGTGGATTTCTGAGTTCAAGGCCAGCCTGCTCTACAGGCAGTAAAGTGAATTCCAGGACAGCCAGGGCTACACAGAGAAACCCTATCTCAAAAAACAAACAAACAAACAAACAAACAAGTTGCTTCGGTTAGGTACTGATCTTAGCAGTGAGAGAATACATAATATATAACTATATTATCACACATTCTCGTATCTAGTCCAGACCTTTTTTTTTTTTTGAGGCAAAGTGTCGATATATAGCCCAGGCTAACCTTCTACTCCCATCCTTCTGCCTTCCTGCCAGCTTCAACCTTTCTTTGTTATTACAGGTGATGTTGTTGATGATGATGTTCGTGATGTTTTTGTTTGAGACAAAGCCTCACATAGTACACTGCCTTAGGCCCACAGCTCAGTGTTAAAGTTTCTAAGAGAAAATGGGTACTTTCTCCGTGGGAAAGATATGAAGTCCTGTGTGTGTTACTGACATGAACACAGCCATGTCAAGATCCTCAGTGCCTCAGACACATGAAAATGGCACAGCCTTTCCCGGTCCCAAGTACAGAATAGACACTGCTTGCAGACTGCCACGACTCCAACCTGCGACTGCGCTCTCCTACCGAGGCCTCCTATGGAGATTAGCTACCCTATCTCCTTCATCTTCTGTTCCTGCTGACAAAATGGTGTTCAGGAGCGTTGCCGGTTCCCTTCCCCCAGGGAGCAGGGCCCATCTGATGCCAGCTTTCTGTATCTGTGCTGTGACTCAGTCAACCCAGTCAGCTGAGTCCCAAAGCTGGGAAGGCCACAGCAGCACATTATATAAAACTTAATGTGTAACCTATCCCCCAGCCATCCATAAATATATGGGGATTAGCTCCAACACTACATACACATTTTTTAAAATCCCAACAAAATATATTAAGTAAGCAAACAAAATTTTCTTTTGGAAAACAAAATTCCTGAGTATATTTACATGTGAGCTGTTTAATTTCTTTGCACAGACTGGTACGTGAGAAAGAAACAGCTAGTTAGGCTGAAAATTTAGGAACTGTGCAAAGGAAAAATTATCAATACTTCAATCACTCTGAACTATGCTATGAAGCTATTTCCAGAACAAAAGTGAGTGGAAGCAATTAATATGTCAGCCATTAGATTACCCAAAAGTCTCTCTTTCTTCTTCGTACTTCAGCAGAGTTTTTAATACATACTCAACCCATACTTTCAAAAGACACATTGCTCTCAAATCCAGTCTATTAAAATGACTTCCTTTCGTTTAATATTTTAGCCACTTTCAAGATTTCAGTAGGAGCCATGGTACAAATGAGATTCAGGAGCAATATAATGTTATTCATATTAACAATTTAACAAAAGTTATCCTCGGATTTTCTCTTTCAAATAATGGCACAAGCACGCATGATTACCACCCAGTACAATTACGTCTACGATACAACCAAAGAATTACAACTGTCTAGCATAAGCAGGTATCTTAGCAAAGCCCACAAACTAGCCAGCCGCAATACCAGCGAGCAAGCCAAAGGCTCTGTCCAAGTCTGCCTACTACCAACTTAATGCTCAGCATGGAAGTAAAGACTGAAATTTGCCCATAAGCAATCACAATCAACAACAGCAACAAAAGACACTGAAAGCAAAGTCGAAACCTAGCAGGAGAGAAACAACCTTGACATCATTAGGGCTTTTTCTAAAAAAATAAAAATAAAAATAAAAAAATTTTAAAAGCACCCAACATAATAATGGAAACGAATATTAGCATATAGCAGTCCTTTCTGAAACCTTGTGTGAATCGCAGTTCTGGCTCACCACAGCCCTTTAGAACACAGGAGTGCAAACCAGGCAGGGAGAAATGGGGCAAAAGTTTAGTCCCAGCAGCTGGGAAGCAGGAGATGGATCACTCCAAAATGGAGGCCAACCTGGTCTACAATGGAAGTTCCAAACTATATGAAGCTAACAAGCAACACCTTGCCTTGAAACACCTCCCTAACGGAGAAGTGCACTGTCCCAAGCAGGCAAGCTATCCCAGTCTCCATCTGTCATATGACTATTTATGTCATATGATCCTAGGCTCCTCCATTCGCCTTGCATTCTGCTCTTTCCTACATCTTGAATCCTTGTCTGGTGAGACGTCATTAAAAGGTAGCATCTGTCTTGCTCTGTCTTTGCTGTCAGACTTCCCTGTAGCCTGCCATTGTCTCTTGACTTAAGAGACATATTCATTGCACCGCCTACATTCTCTTAAAAGGTTCACTCCGGATTCCGTGGGCATGAGATGGCCAGAAGAGGCAAAAACCACAGAGACAGGAAGTAGATTACTATTTGCCACAGGATGGAGGAAAAGAAATTGGGAATGGTCAATAACAAACAGGCTGGTAGTTTTTTTGGCTGGGTGATGGAAACATTCTAGAATTAGATACTAGTGATGGGTAGACCATCCAGTAAAAATGAACAGTATAAAAGAAATAGTGACCTTTTCGATTGTTTAATTTTATTTCAATACAAAATGGTAGATCAACATTGAATATTCAAAAACAAACAACGGCATAGACACCTAGCATGCCCTTCCCTGTAATTCCCCTCTTACCCCCCAAACAATAAACTCCCCAGAAGAATATTATTCGAGCAGAAATGTAAAGGTCATCTTTCAGCAAACTGCTGCTGACAGCTTCCTTTAGTGAGGAGGAAATCACATTAGCTTGCTTTCAGGGTTGCCAGCTCTAAGTTTCTGTGTTGCCAACATGAAGAGAGTAATGATGGGGAAATGTAAGAACTGACCAGGAAGAGAACTATGAAGCATAATTTAAAAAAAAGCAAATTATTTTCTGAGGCTTGTTAGTTTGCTCAGAATTTAATTGGCTTTCTGAACAAATCCCTAAGCTATTGTTTGCGTGTAGTGATGAAGATGTTAGAAAAAAATCAAATGCAAAAATTTAAATCAAATTACTCCATATGGGCCGAGCGTGGTGGCGCACTCCTTTAATCCCAGCACTTGGGAGGCAGAGGCAGGCGGATTTCAGAGTTCGAGACCAGGCTGGTCTACAGAGTGAGTTCCAGGACAGTCAGGGCTACACAGAGAAACCCTGTCTCGGAAAAAAAAATTACTCCATATGAGCAGATTGTTGAGTTAATAAGGTAAGTTATATATGAACATTAACAGTTATCCCCCTGCCCCAAAACTTCCCATCTTACTTTGAAAGCTCATGAATCCAGCAACCTGTGTTCTTGTAAGGAAGTTCAGAGCAAAGACAAGATAGTTATCCTGACCAAAATCTTCAAAATTTGCTACAAAACACAAGGAAATATCAAACACGATTTGCTGTAGGAAAAAAAAATCTCTTTATAAACAAATGATAAGTGTTCAGTGATCAAGCACCAAGCATATCGTGTATAGCTTTGAATTTTAGGCAAGGGACTGATTTTACATGTATTATTTGATTCTGCAGAATATATTCAATTAGTTGACATTTTTCATTTGCTTCATTATGAACCATAGGTTATAAAACATCAAAACATAAGAGGAAATTCAATTTCAATGTTATGCCTTCAAAGTATTCCAAATAAAAACAAGACAATTAAGATGACAATGCTTATATTTTCCTCTAGAAGCTTATTGATTTAGATGCCCCCAAAAGAACGAAAGGAATGGAATTTCTCAGTCAACCAAAACCTTCCTTCTCCTCCTGTCTCTTTATAATAAAAGCCTCAGGAGGGTCTAGGCTGTGGTGTTTTAATGACCCAAACTCCTGAATACAAAGACCATAATCCACTTTGGCATCCAGAAACTGTGTCTTGTGTAACTGGAACTTACTCTGATAGGAATCCCATTGCACACAACCCACTTAAGCAGCCCCACCCAGGGAGCAGATTGTTGACCATCTTATGGCCAGTTTCCCTGGGGGAGCCAAACACTGTGCTTCACTCTGAAATCCACAGAGGGATTTGGGGTGCAAAACTGACACAACTTAGGACCTTGTGAGAAATGCAGAACCTCTCTGGTCAGATGGCGCATACCTGTAACCTCAGCACTCAAATAGCTAAGACAGCAGGACTGCCAAACGTTCAAGATCACACTGGGTCACAAAACATGTTTCATGCCAATCAAGGAGGGCTTCCTAGGGAGGCTTTATCCCAAGAATAAAATAGGAAAGGAAAAGAAAATATAGACTCTCATTTTCCAGTCCTGATCGACTGTTCAATAAGCTTACTACGGTATTTTAAACTATTAAGTTCTATTATAGAAGTAGAGAAAACGTATGGGACTGAAGATTTGGTTCAGTGGTAGAGTGGTTCACTAGAATGCCTAAGGCCTCAGACTAAATACCCAGCACCACAGCCGGGGAAAGGAGTGTATGTCCTCAGGAGCAACATCAGACGTGGGAAGTAGCTTATGAGAAGAAAGAGCCACCCCAGCCTTGGGTAAGCACACATTAAGGAAAATGCAACCTGGTAGAGCAAAGGCAAAATTCAGTTTCGAAAATATAGTTAAAACAGGTGAGTTAGTAATCACCCGCTATACAAACAGAATACATAGAAAATACGACAGAAATAAGGAGGCTGAAGGGACTGACACTTGAAGTCATCACTATGTCACCTCTGGACTGACAGCTGTGTCACCTCCCTATTCTACTCTATTCAACACTCCAAATGGCCTTCCTCTGGAACTGCAGGGGATCGCCCTGAGGAAAGCAAATAAGACCTGTGGCTCAGCAGCAGACAAGCTCACAGAGCCACAGCGTGTCCAGTGTCTTGTTACTGACCATCCCAGCCTTAATACACTGATACCCCAACATCAGATCTGCTCCTCAGAGCCCCACAATCAATGGAGAAAGGTTGGTATGAAAGAGACAGACCAGGACAGTTTATGCTACATGGCAAGACTCAGAGAGAACTTCAAGTACTCTACAGCTGAGCTAAGTGTCCAGCCCTTTGTGTCTCTCTTAAATTATCAACCTACTTTATGGCTTGCCTCGTGAATCTAAACCTGGGTTTCAAACTGAGTTGAGAAAACTGCAGATTCAATCCTTGTAGCCTGGTTGCTGGCTGCCTTTGTTGAGTTCCCCTCTGCAATAGCTTGCCTGGCTGGCACTGTGCTCAGGTAGTTTCTCAGGGAACACCTACAGAAACAGAATCTGCATTTTAACAAGATCTGCAAGTGATTCATATGCATATTACAGTTTAAGAAGCACAGTTGAAACTAAAAGCCTGCACAGACACAAAAAGTTGGACCTCAGAACTCTGTTCCAAGTGTCCTTACTGAAAAAAATAAGCACTATATGCCCAGGGCAGTGACTCTGAGCCCCCAGAAGGCAGAAAATAAAAAGCATCCTCCAAGGCTTCCAAGGCCCCTCTGAACACTGACAGAACCACCTCTACCCTTGCCTATACTACTCTGCATACCAGGTCACCAAAGTGCAGCACAGTTTGAGAAACACTTGAAGCAGGTAACACATCGTACCACGACATTAATTCTGCTATCTCATACTTAATGGGAGTTAAGAAACTCTTTTTCAGAGGACGCCATTTCCAGAATACAAACCTAAAGAACATAAGGCTGCTAGTAACAGAAAGGGTTATTTATGAGTTCCTTTAATGAGACTCAAGGAAGGTCACTAAACAGCAGATGAGACTGAAAGCCTTCTTAATGGGATCCCCACCTCCCACCCGTCCCCCTCACTGTGACAGAGCCTCCCTTACTGGGAGGGCATGGGTTTTATTCATAGTCTTTCTGACACATACTAGAGCCTCAGTAAATGTTTTAAAATGATAGAAAAATAGTGACAACGGCTACTCTCACTTGGCCGTGATTGACGTTTGCTTTAATTAAATTCCTTGCTTTTAAATTTTTCTGAAAATCAAAACATCATTCTATACCTTAAATTAATATTGGTCATAACATTTTCTCAAAGTAAGGTTTGTACTTTTATTAATAATCTTATTCTGATAGTCCATGACCTTATTAAATACATCAACCTATACAATTAGAAACAACTGTGCCTGTAAAAAGACAGGGAAACTCCACTAACCGCTATCTTTTGGAGGAAGGAAGGGTCCTGAAACATTTTCTTACAATGTATCCCACTTTGGCCTTGAAACCTCAATCCTCCAGCTCCAACCTCTCAAATCCTTAGAACACAGGCATGTGCCACCATGTCTCAATGAATGTTACCAATGTCAAATAACTAATAAATTTAAGGAATATGTTGCACGAAAGGCCAACTATTATTTTTGTTTGTTCGTTCGTTCGTTTGTTTTTCTGGGTACAAATTTAAGACATCCTAAACTCTTGACCATTTACTGAGAATCTCTGTAAGAGAAGTGACCTAGACTTTAGAAACAGTATCACACCACAAAGCTCATGCCAGAGACAAATGAAGAGCTAAATATGTTGGAAATAGTTTACCTAGTTTAGAAAAATAAGGGATTGCCAAAACTATAAAGGTTGCAAACATTATTTCTGTAAAGAGTATGCTTTCTGTTGCTTCTCAAAGAAAGAGTGTTTAAACAGAAAAGAAATGGAGTTTGATCTTAACTTCCCATTGCCTAATTAAAGCTTTACAAATATAAGCGAGCACACACAGTGAATGGGTGAATATATTCTGTTCCAAATAACCCATGGGATCCCTGTCATTCCCTGCACATCAAGTCCAGCCAAGAACTCAAACTCACAAGACATTTGGGCACAGTTCTGTTACACTGCTTAACCTGAGTTTGTTAGAAATAAGATGTACCCAAGACCTGACTAAGTCCCCGAAGGGCTAATCTTACAGGAAGGAGTATGGTCTGCAGCGCGCAGCATGACTAACACACAAGGTGCACCTACAAACGAACTGGGTGAATTTTGTTTTTAAATTACCACCTCTGAGGGAAAAAAAATTATTTTAAATGGCAAATGAACCAATCTACCCCATCAGTAGAAAGCCGCTTACAAATGTCCAAGTGTATCCACTTTCCTGTTAAACAAGGGAAGCAACAAGAAAGAGTAATTGTCCCGTTCATTCCAAAGGAGATAAGAATGACACTTGTGTTCGAAAACTTCATTCACTCCAACTAGTTAACAGGCCAGTAAAAGGCCAAGGCTCTCCTTTACTCTGATCTTCCCATAACCCAGGTTCTTTATGAAATGAGCCAAATGTACACATTCGCTTTTTCTATATGAAACCCAGTTTGATTGAAAGAGGCAACACACATATTATTATAAGCAATAGAAATAAGAAAATCTGAATTTCAAATTTTCATACCCAAAGAGCTGGCTTGCTCACACACGAAGACATACTTCAATGACAAGTCCTTTAAAAATCCACCACGCTAACCACTGCACAGTTATGGTCTGTGCATCACAGGACCCAAGACTCACAGGCTAACAGTCTAGATGATAAACATTCATAATCTGCTATTCCCCTGCTTTAAACAGTCAGGGGCCGGGATTAACAAACTCCTTAAAGAGTTATTTCAGCAATGTATCTCTTGTTCAGTTTAAAACAGTTTAACCTTACCGGTTTCTTCCTAGGGGGAAGAAAAATGATGTTCAAAGGACAGTTAAATGGTAAGATCTGGGAGCTCACTGGACAGGATTAGGGAAAGGATATCTTTGAAGTTGGTGCCTAAAAGTGAGAATAACCCCCAAGATCCGGCAAGCAGAGAGAATTAATACAAGAAGGCATTAAAACATCCAAGGACACAACTTCTTTTCCAACTTAATTCATATCACTGATTCATTTTAACATCCAAGGAAACAGATTACTCTCAAACTAAAGTCATATCTCTGGTTCATTTAAAACATACATGAACTGCATGTGGTAATTCTGACCCAAAGTGCCCACCATATACTAATAACTCTGCCTTACTAACATCTATTCAGAATTTCACAGGATATTAATTTATTTCAAAATATCACTGCTTAGTCACAGCAGTGCCGGGCATTTCTGTGGGGATTCCCACGTAAGTTGTCTATCTTACAGCTTCATATGCAAGTCCGTGGGTCGGAAATGACAATAGTCAGTGGCTTTAGGTTTTGAGGAGCAAATTGACAAAGATATACTATCAAATTCCAAATCTATCATCTGTACATCATGTGTGCTAGAAAGTGATGTCGAACCACACATTTGCACCCCAACTCCCCGACATCCACACAGACATGATGCCAGAATCTAAGGACTGAGCAAGTAAACTCTGAAAAGGGCACCCCAGGGGATTCTGATACTCCACCAACTGCCTCCAGAGCTCATTGCCATTTTGCACTAAGGGCATTCCGCTCCTCTCCTGTATAAAATGTTAGTTACGTGAAGTCATCACAATAACCATCTCTATTCAACTGGCATTTAGCCGATATAGAAGAGGAAAAAATAATGCCACGGAGAGCAAGTCAATTACACTTCCCTTCACAAGATTTCACCGTAAAGCGACGTAACACATTCTGAAACTGAAGTTGTATATTGTCACGGATTTGCAGACCAAGTGCTTAAGTCAGCTGATATATTTCCATAAAGCAAATGTTCACAACCAAGTAGCAATGCAAAAAGGAAGAAAGTAAGTTCAGCAACATGAGGCCACTTACACTGAAGGGATGAGTCCAATACATTTAGCAAGTGAATAAAACTTCAAGGCTAGCACAGATCACCCAGTGCATCTCATTTCCTGCATCTTATAACGCAGTCAGAAAGTGATTATTGACAGGTAACATTAAATCTTGTAAAAGCAGTTGTATTTCAACAACTCCTGTTTGTTTGGGGTGTGTGTGTGTGTGTGTGTGTGTGTGTGTGTGTTCCACCCCACTGGAATGTATCTCACAAACTTCTTTACATTTCCTCACTGGGGGTTTATCCCCACAGACATCACATTAACAAATTAGACTGACACCTCTCCCGCTCCACACTCCTAAAGTCACACCGGAAACAGGTGCACACCAGCAACCTCCAATTTCTTACAAAACCCAGTAGCTGTCAAATCTATCCTGCATAGGCCCCAATGCTGAAAGGAAACTTAGGGAGCAATCTGAAAAAGCATACTTACCTTAATCGGAGCACAACTAAACTTAATTTTCCGATTTGCTGGGATTTCTTCTTCTTCCGGCAAGCCAACGATCTCAGAGTATTCCATATCAGGCTGGTAGTAATTGTTCTCATCACTGTCTTCCTCCTCATCTTGCTCCGTGCCTGTCTCTCCCCAGTCTGAGTTATACCTGGATCTCACCCTATACACGTTATAGTCACTATGCATGTATACGTGGGAACTCTCAAAACTGTTTGAGTCTTCAGGTACGTCTCTTCCACAGCTGGATGCAGAAGCATCAGGGGAGGTTAGGTCACCACCTGTCAGGTCTTTCTTCTGATGCTGAGCTGCCTCACTCCCAAGCACATTAGCTTCAGCATCCTCTAACGGCTCGTTCCGTGGTGAAAGGATATGAGACTTTGGCATTGCCTGGTTTTCAGCAGAGGGTTCTTCAGGACTATCTTTATCAGTGCTGTCCAGAGCCTCTGGTTGAGCAGTTGTGACGTCCTCGGCTTCCGTGCTCAGCTGGCTCTCTTCACTAGGCAATGAAGCTAAAGAGGTACCTTTCTGAGCCACTTCCGGTACTGGCACAGCATCACTCTTCTGAGCATCCTCTGTATCAGTATCTTGTTTGTTTGATGGAGGCTTCGAATTAGAATCCTTGAGACGGCCAAAGGTATCCAGATTGGTGACGGTAACAGATGGTAAATTGAGGGGGTAGTGCCTGGTCACCGAGTAGTCAGCACTCTCAGCCTTCCCAGAAGTGAGAGCACCTGGAGACTCACTGTTCTCAAACACCGCACTCAGCTGACTCACAGTCGGAGAGACAGCTTCCGTCCGGGGGCTCAGGCTGTCCAAGGAATCACTGCTGCCTCTATTGGACTTGGAGCCACCCCACTCATCCTGTGGTTCAGTCCCTCCACCTTTCTCTTTCTTTGGGGAATAGCGATGGTTTTGCCCTGACTCATGCACACTTCTCTCAAACATCTTTCGAGTCTCCGTGAACTTAGCATACGAAGGACCATCATGCATTGTGTCAAATCTACTGATTCGTTCAGAGACGGAGGACTCCAGCTTAACCACTGAACCATCCGTTTTCTCTACAAACTCTTTGGGCTTCATTCTTCTCTGAGGGGATGAGGGCCTACCTTTCCCCCTGGTTTTGGCAACGATAGCAGCATTCTCGCTGGGTTCCATACCCATCTGCATAAATAGATTTTTAATTCTGTTGACATTGGAACCATACTTCCTACCTCTGCTCTGCTGGGAGCCCTCACCTTCTTTCGTTTTCTGTTCCCCATCTGACTTGGGTTTGTCAAAAGTACTTTTCAGTGCCTGGAACTCTGTTCTGTACGCATTCCTGTGAGGAGAGGCACTTCTGAGAGTGGTCCGTTCACCTGAAGATTCTGCCTTCAACATGTTTACTTCAAGGGTGAAAAGCCAATGCTCATAATGGTCACTCGGAAAAACAACCAAAAACCAAACAGACCTCTCTTCCCAATCCCCAGTGTCTGACCAGGTACAGGGCCTCTCAAATGGCACACTTGTCCCTTGTCGATTCCAAAGGCTGTATTAGGAATGTATTCACAGTCAAGAGTTACACAAAATAGCTTTTTTTTTTTCAAAGCAAGACTAGAGGTTCATCTGTAATAGAAAAGAACGAGTTTCTGAATTCATGTTTATCTGAATTTCTCTTCAGTCAACTAATCGACACTTAACACTTTGTTTTCCAAGTGGTTTAGCCACACATCACATCAATTACCTCGAAATGGGACTTTAAAGTTAAGAAGCTCAAGAGTTATTCTAGTTTGTCCTTGGTAACAAACATAACTTGAAGATGCTTACAACACACACACACACACACACACACCACTTCACAATAATGCTTTAGACCAAGTTTGAGGTACTTCTGTGAATGAATTATGAAAGAACTCGACAACTCATTTACTTAAAAAAAAAAAAAATCAAAATGGCCACTTGATTTGGGAATTTTCCATAACCGTGCAGAACAGGGAAAAGTTTGGAGTCTATGTTCCAAACTCTAAAATATGGCTACAGAGGCTTCTTTGAAGGTTCTGAGCTAATATTCTCATGTACAGCATGCCTAAACTATCAATTTCAGGACAAAACAGACAGAAGTAAGTTCTGGAAGGTCAATTAAGTTTTACTGTAAATTTTTCTATGCATTGTTTGGAAGTTTCCTAGCCAAGAGGCTATTATTAATTAGGGAGTGGAGTCTCGTGGGAATAGACGCATGAGAATGTAACAATCAGAAATCAGGTATACCATGACACTTCCTTCCACAGTCCTGATTTGTCTACTCCTTCTGGCCCCTAACTTACTTCAAGATAGGAAGAAGAAAAAAAAAAAAAAAAAAGCAAATGCCAAGCAAATGCTATGCATGTTTGCTGTCCTCCAGCCCACAGCTGGATTTTCTATCAGGACTCCAGCAGCCCAACACTTTAGGCACTCAACGCAGTTCTTAACATTTTATTATTATTATTATTATTATTCTGGTTTGTTTTGTTTTGTTTGAATATTAGAGGGAACCACATCACCCTCACGCACCATCAGCTGAGGGAGCCTACACTTTCACTTAAATCAGCTCCAAAACTGCTTCCTGGCCCAGCAGGCACGCATGCACGCATGGCCCATGCAGGCAAACAAGAGAGGAGTGTGGTGCCTGTGGTTTGGGTTGGTTTTTGTTTTGGTTGTTTTTGTTTTTGTTTTTCCTTTATTTCTTTCTTTCCTTTTTGGAAAGCGTTGACAATGTCCTTTTTACCCATAAACACCCTCCCCTCTTCCCCCTAGCTGCACACCCCGCTCCCTCCCTCCGCCAATTCAAGCCCGAGGGGGCGGAGGCGGCGGGGGCGAAGGGGGCCGCCGGGGATTCAGAAACCTGCCCTCACAAAAGACAAACATAAATAACACCAACTTGAGAGGCAGCCGATTGATTTTCCCCAGCCCGGTTCGGGACGCCATCCCTCGGCCCCCGGGGCAGGGCCGGGAGAGCAGGTGACGCCAGGCGCTAAGGCAGGAGGAGGTCGCAGTCTAGCCTGGTGCCAAGAAGCACCTGAAGTCCTAACACATTGGCTGCGGGCTCCCGGCCGCTGCCAGGCGGATCCCGGTGTGTGGCACCGGGGAGAGACGAGCTCGCCGGCCACAATGGAGCGGAGAGAGAGAGAGCAAAGGCTAGGGTGACGATCACACGAATGCCTCTCTGCTTTTCCTCCCAGTGTGCTGGGGAAACAATAGATCCCGCGGAGGATCAAGCCTCCGCTCTTCACCCCGGCGCTCCCCGACCGCAGTCCACCCCCACCCGCCCGCGGGTCCGCCTTTGTGCACGCCGCCGCGTCCCCGCGCTCCCGCCGCCCCGCCACCCGCACGCCGCCCCCTTACCGAGCGGCCCGGGCGGGAGGTCGGACTCCTCCGGCGCTCTTCCCGCCCCCCCGCCCCCCGTGACCGTGCGGGGCTCGGCGCGGACCGTGTGCCCTCCGCCCGCTCGTCACGGCGCGGCGCGCGCGGCGGCCGCCTGCACTCGCGCCTCGGCCCCCCACGCGCGTCTTGCCCGCGCGGGGCGGCCCCGGGACGCGCGCTGCGCTCTTCCCCCCACCATCCTCCCCCCCCTCCACCCCAGCCATGGCGGCTCGGCCTGGGGACCCGACGCGCTAGCGGGCACCCTCGCCTGCGGCCTGGGATTGGGGACGCCGCTCGGCCCACGTGCGGGGTCCCCCACGCCGGGCCCTGAGGCCCGCGAGGCCCGGTGGACTTAGGGGACAGGCCGCGGGGATGAGGAAGGCCCCGGGGTAACAGGTGCCTCACCTCGGCTGATGGGATTAACTCTAGGGCCGCAGAGAGAGGGAGCCCAGCAGCGAAATCCCAGGAGAGGGAGAGAGGGAGCCTCTGGCGGCCAACGAAGGGCGAAAAGCACCGGCCCGAGGCAAGGCCGCCCCACCCCCCCAAGACCGTGGGCGAGGGGACACTGGCACTTAGGGCAAGGCCTGTGCCTCTGGGGCCTGGCAAGGATGGGTTCCAGGGCAGGGTTTGAACTACCAGATGCTGCGGACCCCACAAAGTCTGTAGTTAACTCTGTGACCCCAGGCATCCAAGGCCTGGCCATGGCCTGGGCTGGCCTAGAAGGCCAAGACATCGACCCTAGTCTAGTGTGGCCCTAGTCTAGTATGGCGTCCACTAGGATGACCCGGATGACCCTCAAGGCCACACTACTAGAAGGAAAGGAATGAAGAGGACTTTGGACTTTTCTTCTTGTATATCTTTTTCCGTTCACACTCCCTGGTTTTGCCTTGTTGAAAACTCTCACTACACCCTCTCCTCCCAAATACCGTGACAGGTTATATATTCTTCTCCTACATACAAAATGGACCTTGATGGTCAATATACATCATTGATGTATCCAAAAGCCCTGTAGGGCACAGGTACAATTTTTGAAGCGTCAAAATTGTGTTCTTGCCACACGTATGTGAGGTTCACACAAAAATCCCAAAGCAGCCCAAGACAGGAGAATTGAGTTTGTGGACACCCTATAATCCAGCCATTGTCTGGAGATACAGAAACAGCAGCTGAGCCATGGTGGCGCATGCCTCTAATCCCAACAGAGAGGCAGAAGCAGATGAATCTCAGAGTTTGAGACCACCATGGACAACAAGCAAGTTCCAGGACAGCCAAGGCTATTCAGAGAAACTGAATCAGGAAAATACAAATAAATATATAGTAGCAACAATAGCTTGAAATTATGTGTGTGCATAGAAAAAGCAGCAAGATAGTGTAACCCTCTCAATACAGGCAATCTGGAAAGAGGTGAAAGTACTTAATATTCCATAGAGCAATGAAATGTTAGAGTTAGAATTTCAGTAGCCATTACAGGGGTCAGGGCACGACTCAGTGCTGCCGCCCTTCAGCCTGTCTGTTCCTTAGTCATTTAGATTTTTAAATTCTCAACCTTTGCTTCAATGCGGAACTTTTAGAATTAGCTCATAGCCAGCAGGATTGAGGCTCATTAAAGGGTATTTTAGAGTAGACAGAGATACTTAGGGTACGATGAAGGCACACTCCAGAACACAGCTGGACATTCTCTGGGCTTTCTTTTGTTTTCCTTCCAGTATATACCAGTTCCGATATATATTATTCAGGTCATTTTGAAACTATTGTCTTCAAAGGATGAGCAAGGAACCTAAATGAGATACTGGGGTAGTCCCACAGGCGTGCCCTCCAGGTTTCAATTGATATGGTAAAATTCTACGTCACCTGAATTTGGAAAGATAGGCTATCTTTACTGCAAACAAAGTTCTTGGGCTGCCAAGATGGCTCAGCAGGTAAGAGCACTGACTGCTCTTCCGAAGGTTCTGAGTTCAAATTCTAGCAACCACATGATGGCTCACAACCATCTGTAATGAAATCTGACACCCCCTTCTGGTGTGTCTGAAGACAGCAACAATGTACTTATCTATAATAATAAGTTAAATCTTTTTTTTTTAAGTTCTTGTTTGAGATTCCTAGAAAATGCCTGGAAAAACAAACAAGGCACTTCCAAGGTCATTTATGCCCTGCCCTTAAGCTTGGCTCATAGCTATTTTAATGTGTGTGTGTGTGTGTGTGTGTGTGTGTGTGTGTGTGTTCAACTTTTACAGCAAATGTCGCTAATTATGCTGGAAGTCTTGCCTCTCGTTGGAAGAAGTGGGCTCAGCTCTAGGATAAGGGTCTTCTTTTCCTTCCATGTTCCAGTAATTTTCCCCATCTTTATATTCTGCCCTAGAATTATCTTTGCAGATTCATTCCAAGCCCTCCCCAACCCCAATTTATAACCAAAATAAAAATAGTACCGAACCATATGTGTGTGTGCTTATTCTGCACATACCTAACCAGCAAGCTTAATTTAAGTAAGCCACAATAAGTTAGCAATAAAAGGGGGAAATGATACAATACACTGCAGTAATTAATTAAAACAATGCTTTCCTAACAAATTATATTTTTAAAGATTCACTTGATTTATGAGTGTGTGTTTATGTATTATGAGATAGTACATGCATGAGATAGTACATGTTTCTGGTCACCATGAATACATAAGGGTATTATAGAGACCAGAAACATGTATCAGATCTCTTGGAACTAGAGTTAGAGACAGTGTGAAGCTACCAGATGTGGGTGATGGGAACTGAACTCAGATCCTAAGGAAGAACAGTATAGCACCTGACCAGTGAGCCACCTCTCTAGCCTGAAATATCAGGACATGTTACAGATGGGAAAATGGAGGGTTGGGCCTTGTGATATATTTACAACTTCATTTCCTAAAAAACAATTATGAGAGAATAGCCAGGCAAGTATACACAAAGAATCTGTGTACTACGAAAGGAAAATATTTCTGTTTCTAAATAACTCTCTAGATCCTTAATTCTGTAGATCTGATTTTCAGATAGACATTTTTCCCCCTTTTTTAAGCGTCTCCATATTCTCTGTCCTTACCAAGAAACTGGCATTTCCTGTCTGAGAAGTGGGTGCTGCTGCTATAAGTATCAACAGATGTAACCAGCAGTGTGAAGGAGCTGTGGTTCCAGGCTCTACTTTGGGAAAGAACATTTGTGCTGTCTGGGATAATCTTCTGGAAACATTTCTGTCATTTCAATGCAGCATAGAAACCAGGTTTTTTGAGAGAATAGCCTAAATAAATACAGCATCTAATCGCTGAGTTCTCTTTGTAGAAGAAGGGGGCAGAGTTGGCAGTAAAATTGGTCTTACACCTCTCTACAAAAAGATGAATCATACAGAAAAGGAGCCAAAAGTCTGCTTGGTTTGGGGTTTATTTTCTGAAAATGTGAAACTTTTGAAAGTCCAAACTGAAGGAATGACAGGGTTTATAAACATCATGCTGCTATGTGAAGACTCTTGGAATCTCCACAGTGGCCTCACACTTCCAATGCCTGCATATGGTAGAAGGGTCTACTAGACATGTACTAACTCAATGCATGTGGATGTTGAATACATTTTGTTCCTTAGCTACAGTAACTGTATTGGAAAGACTCAACAGCTACCTGTGGCTAGAGGCCACCCTATTGGACAGATACAAATAGATACAGGGCACTCATTCCATCCAGAAACCCCCATGAAGTAACACTTCTCACATATGAGAGGCATACTGAGTCTATATAGGTTCTTGCAGTTTGGCAGCTTACTGATGTAGTAGAGATTAGGGACAGCTGTTTCCCTTGTTGCAACTGGAAGGGTTGTGTAAGCATGCTAAGTATTCTAAATGGATCTGCAGTTGAGATTTACACTTTTCATATCAAAATGCTTATAGAACCCAAGTGTGGTTTGTATCTCAGCACAGGGGAGAGTGAGGTAAGAAGGGAGTGTTCAAAGTTATCTTGGGCTACATAACAAGACCCTGGATCAAAAGAGCAAAATTTTTAAAATCTCACACAGAATATTGTAAACTACTTGCTTTTTGCAACCAGTAATTCACAGACTCAGAAGAACAGACCACATGATCAAAAGTGTGTGTGTGTATACATGTGTGTATATGTGTGTGTGTAAATATGTGTGTGTATCTACATATATGTATATATGCACACACATATATATACATATATATATACATATATATGTGTGTGCATATATACATATATGGATATATATATATATATATATATATATATATATATATACATAGCCAATAACAATCTGCATGATAGTCTTCATTGATTAGATTTAGAATCACTATGGATACCTCTGAGTGTGTCTTAATACATTTCCTGAAAGATTTCACTGAAGAGGGAAGGCCCATCCTAAGTGTGGCCAGCGTCAGCCATGAGATAGGTTCCAGAAGTTAGTAAGCAGGAAAGAGAAACAAGCTCAGCGTGGGCTTTCATCTCTCTCTGCTTCCTGACTATGGATGTATGAGAGATACATTTTCATGTCCTAGGCATTATGCCTTTCCTGTGGAGAGAGACTGTGTCCTCATCGAACCTTGAGCTAAGGGAAAACCTTCATAAGTTGCTTTTGCCAGGCATTTTGTTACATGAGAAGAATGACTAAAAGTATTTTTATATATTTTAGGGGGATACTTTCTCAATGTTTTGTTTAAGTATTGCTAATGGATATGCTGAGTAGTCAAAGAAATTGTGTGTGTGTGTGTGTGTGTGTGTGTGTGTGTGTGTGTGGTGTGTAAGTGAAACATTTTGTGCTACTACCACATTAAGATGAGATGAAGCCGGGCGTGGTGGCGCACGCCTTTAATCCCAGCACTCGGGAGGCAGAGGCAGGCGGATTTCTGAGTTCGAGACCAGCCTGGTCTACAGAGTGAGTTCCAGGACAGCCAGGGCTAGACAGAGAAACCCTGTCTCGAAAAACCAAAAAAAAAAAAGATGAGATGAAGCCTAAATAAAGACTAGAGAAAGGTAATTGGGCATATTGGCTCATATCTGTAATCCCACAAACCAGGAGACTGAGACAACTACATCACCATGATTTCAAAACAGTATGGATTTCACTATGCATTCCAAGCCTGGGTAGGCTATGTAATGAGATCTTATCTCCAAAACACATAATAAAAGACTAGGGAGCCGGGCGTGGTGGTGCACGCCTTTAATCCCAACACTCAGGAGGCAGAGGCAGGCGGATTTCTGAGTTCAAGGCCAGCCTGGTCTACAGAGTGAGTTCCAGGACAGCCAGGGCTAGACAGAGAAACCCTGTCTCGAAAAGCCAAAAAAAAAAAAAAAAAAGACTAGGGAGTGGTGACTAGGTTACTAAGAAGACTGCCCATCATGTCTTCGTTTGTAAGAAGAATTCCAGGTATAGATATTTACTCTTGTAATGCAAGCACTCAGAAGGTTGAGGCAAGAAGGATTATTGCTAGAAGTTAGGGGGCCAGTTTAGGTTAAATAGTTCCAAGCCAAGGTCAACCTAAGCTACAAAGTGAGAACCTGAATCCAACAGGAGAATACCTGGCTGGTTACAGACATAACAGATAAAGGAAAAGACGAAGGGTTCTATATTCACAGCGGCTTCCCAAGCTAGCTTACCCAAAGTATACAACTGCGTAGCCACATTGATAAATCCCACAGTTCTTTATTAGCTTAAATGTTAGATGTTTCCTTAAAGGTCTACCTGTTAATAACACTGTCTCCACTTACGTCTTTTAGTCCTTTGTAGAATAGAAAGTATTTCTCTAAAGTCATGTCATCATCAAACACAGTAGGCCTATAATTCCAGGACAGGGGAGGCTAAGGCTGGGAGATCCTGAGTTGGGAAACAAACTAGACTACATAACAATAAGCTGTCCCCAAAATATATAACTAGCATAATGGTAAAATTCCCAGGCTCAAATCGAAATACGATGTTATCAATATCTGAAAGCAGACTTAATTTTATTTCTTTAAATTATTTAGTTATTATATAAAAACAATACACTTCATGATGCATTTTGTACATAATCTCTATTGTTTACATTGATCACATTGATTTTAGATCTCAGCTCTAAAATTTTTAAAATCACCACTTCTTCCCAAATACATTTCAGAATGGTTCAGCACAGTTTTCTGTCTGTTCTCATGGCTTGACCATCCCGTTGCAAATGCATTTACTTTATGCATTTCCACAGCTATGACATACCAAAAGTATTGTCTTTCCAACCTAAAATATGGACAGGAAAGAGAGCTTTGCATATTCATTTTTATTTGTTACAGGAGATAAACTGTGGAACTTGTAAGATCATTTTGGAATGGTTATAATATCTTAGCTCTACAAATAAACTACGGTGAGTTCATGAAGTATTTGAGCTCAGATAATGGTATCCTTTCTCCTACCTTCCTATTTATTGGGCTGCTCACTCAGAACCAAAAAACAGGAGTTTTGTAGGACTGGATAGACTCAAGGTTCCCAACACTATCACTGCTCCTATGGTTGAGACTGGAAGTTGCTATAGCCATTCCTCTTAGCTTTTGTGGGTTCTAGGTTTCTGGAGACAGGCTTCATTTAGCACAGGCTAGTATCCAACTGTATAAGTAGCTAAGGATGTGCCTGAACTGAGACTCTGTTGTTTCAGCTTCCCAAATACTGAAATTACAGGTGTATGTCACCACACCTGTCTTCTACAGGAGTATAGTTACCTATTTTATAGCAGTATAAGGTACAAGTTAACAGACAAATGTAGGCTATTTATCTGTGTCTGCAGAAGCCAGCGTTACTGCCTGCAGTTTGGCTCCTCTGTCGATACAATGTATCTGGTATCCTCTACCCACCAATCCTCTCCCTCCACGTTTCACTTGAACTCTGCCTTCCTTAAGAACCGCATGTTGTCAATCCATCTTCAGGATAATTTGCTAGTTTAAGACTTGCACGAGTGGGAGACACATATCGATCATTTCTCAAGAGGACAGTTAGCTAGTGTCGAATGGAGATTCAAATGGAAGATGTTTTAGTGCAACTCATGTGCAGACATCCTTTTTACTCTAAAGATTGATGAGTTATGTGATAGCATCACTCTTCTTTGCACACAACAGGCAAGGGAAATAGCTAGGGAAGTCATTCCTAGTTGAAGGTATTGGAGGAGAGCAATCAGTGGTAGCAGGCTCTCAATAGTTTCTATTCTGTTGTATTAGTCTTGGTGAACAAAGTATTAAAGTAACAGTTCTATTTGTCTACAAATAATCAAGGGTTTCCTGAGACTTTTTTCTATTCCAATCTTACTCAAATGATTAAGTCCTCCTTGAAGAGGTCTATGACGGTTCACATTTTAGTAGACTGCATTTTAACATTCGACCACTGAGTTTGTATATGTACCTATAAGATGTCAGAGATGATTCAAAAATAAATCTGCTCTGAATTTCTTAATATACTTTCCATAATTTTCTTCCTGTTACTCTGTTTGTTTGTTTGGTTGGTTGGTTGGTTGGTTGGTTGATGGTTTCATTGTGCTGAGATTGCACCTCTCTCTGAATCCTAGGCTGGCCCGCCTCAGCCTCCCAGTGTTCGGATGCCAGGATTGATACTGTACAGGGCACTGTTTCCAACACACTGGGCTTTCGTGGTACTGTGATGTGCAGTGCTTTCTTTCATGCAGGGTTTTGCTATGTAGCTTAGCTGGTCTGATACCTTGTAGTCCAGGCTGGCTTAAAGTTCACAGTAGTCTTCTTGCCTCAATATCCTGAGTGCTGGGATTACAGTTATATGCCAATATGCCTGTGTCCACAGGTCCTTAAACAGTTATAATTCTGGTGTCTATTAAAGACTTTTATCAGTCACCACCATCACTACCCCTGCCATATCCTATATACCTTTTCTTCAGTATTAAGTACTGAATTCAGGGCTTTAAACACGCAAGGGGAGTTCTCTACCAATGACATCCTTCCTTACCCTTCTTTATTTTGAGGTTTCACTGAGCTGCTTGGGCTTTATTTACCATTATTTTAAGAGGTTGTTTCTGACGAAGGTTGAAAATATCATCATGCCACATGTACTTGTGTAACATTAAATGATTGAACTATACAAATGATAAATTCTGAGCTGTCATTATTCAGTCGTGAACCTTGAGCTGCTGGCTCTCTCATTCTGTCCTGGGTGTCCTTGAACATGGATAGTTCACAAAGAGCTCTAGATATGTCAACTAGATGCACAGTCTGTGTGATAGATAGAATCTAGCCCTGGTGGCTTCAAACTTAGCTTCTAGTCATTTCCTAGACACAATGCAGGTGTCTGTTCCTTATTTAAGGATGCTCTTTAAAAAAAGTGTTTCATGTCCATACAAGAGAGAGAAGACAAGATTCTGGCTTTGTCATAGTGAATTTTTTCTGTTGTTGTTTCTGAGACCTGGATCTTCCTGTGTAACCCATGTTGGCCTGGAATTTGTGATCCTTCTGCCTCAGGTTGCTAGGGATGGGATTACATGTCTGGGCCACCACACCCAGCCTCACAGTGAATTTTGACATAGCTTAAACAATAACTGTTTTATTCCCTTTGTTAGTAGAGAAATATCATGATAAACAGGTCTAAACTATTAGTTGCATCCTCAACAGAAACAAAATTTGCATTTTACCATACCTAGAATAAAACACTGTAGAAGAAGCAAAACTGAGTTGATATTAAATTCAATCGATTCTATTAACTGTTTATGTTTCACGGCTGTGTGTGTATATATATATATATATATATATATATATATATATATATATATATATATATATATATATATTCTTTTTATTCCAAGAGTGTAAATGTGACCTAACACAGCTTTAAGGGAAGGAAGATGAATCTTGGTAACTGTGGAGAAGTTTTGCTTCGTTCCAGGACCTACATAATGGAATTTCATTGTTGCAGATCCTGAGTCGTTTGCTTGTGATGGCTCAGGTGTGTGAGCACGTAGTGTGCTCTAAGGTCATTGAAGCCAAGTAGTCATATTTTCCAAATTTGGAAGTCTTTTTTAAGAACCTGAAAAACTAAGCAAAGCCAGCAACACACCAAATAATAGGCCATCACATGATCTCCCAAAAGAGAACGGGACCGAGGCCAAATGAAGAATTTAGATGCATAAATAAATAGCCATTTATCATATAGTGTAGTTGATCCTATGAAAAGCAAATGCTTGGGGGTGGGGTGGGGGGCTCACACAGAGCTTCATTTTGACATTGGCCACTGTAGGATGAGTGCTGACCCAGAAACTTACTCATTTACCTAGAGCTTAGGTTTCAAAATACTTATGTAGTATCATCACTAAAGCATTCTTACCGCCTCTGTGGGATTTTCGATTATCATTGATTTAGTTTGCCTTAATGAAAACGTCCCGAATTATGGAAGATATGACTCCTCTGCAATATATTTGGTACTTAAAGCCTAAAAAGTATAAACCAGTAGATATGGCTGAAGGGAAAAAAGAAGTGCTGTTGTGGCCCATTGGGGAGCAAGGGGGTGGGCAAGAGGGTCAGACACAAAACACACAATGTGCTCATAGGGAATGTCATCAGTAAAACTCATTTCTTTATATGCTAACTTAAAAGTTAACTGGAGAAAAGGAGTGGGATGAAGAAGAAGGGCTGGTGAACCGTTGCAGTGGGTAAAAATTTTTAAGCTATTCGTAAGTGGAATGATCCACATTCTTTCCATTCTGTGAGAGTGTACATAGAATAAATAAACAAAAATTAGAACTAAAAAAATGTGCTTGTAT
Organism: Mus minutoides; assembly: GCA_902729485.2. Taxonomy (NCBI): domain Eukaryota; kingdom Metazoa; phylum Chordata; class Mammalia; order Rodentia; family Muridae; genus Mus; species Mus minutoides. The sequence continues at coordinate 1,270,535 of LR749729.1, forward strand.
GTATATGTAGTGTACATAGAATAAAGAAACAAAAATTAGAACTAAAAAATGTGCTTGTATGTATAAGTACTAGGTCAATAATTTCACTCTCTGTTAGGTTTACAAATTTCTGTAACCTGAAGATATCTGTAGCTTGCTTAAAATTCTTCCTTGGGAGATAGTGAATATGCTGATATATAAGTAAACAATCTTAGTTAGATTTCACATATTGCATATCTAGAAGGGAATATGTGAGCTCCCCACAAGCAGATACTACCTATAAATACCTGGTTTCCTTTGTTATTTTGTATTGATTTTTCTCAAATGCCTTGGATGCAAACTTTTCTCCACATAAAAAAATATGTACATCAGTCAATATGTCTGAGTTTTAAACATGCCTGTCCCCAAATTGTAGCAAAATGAGTCATAGGTCAGAAAAAGTTTTTTAAGTCTTCTTGAAAATGATCTTTTCACACATTTGGGGAATAAAGGGACATTTAGAAATAATGTAACATAATTAGTAGTCATAGGCAAGAAATGAAGGCACAAGAAATGAAGGCACTAAATGAACTTTTGAAGAGGTCAATTCAGGACCTTTGGACAATTCCACCAGACCCCTCCCCTCCTAGAAGTGAAAGGTCATAGAGCACTTAGGCACCCCTCCCCTCCGGAAGGGAAAAGCTAATTACATTCCTCAGACCAGGGGGTGGCCGGGAGGGAGGGGGTGGCGGGGGTGAGGGGTTGAGGGGCTGCCCAGCAGCCACCTTCCGGTGGGGGCGGTCTAGAGCACGTAGACACATTCCATGACTGTTGGCCACCTACAGACAAGGGAAGTTCTTGCTTCCTCATTCCCTAAATACCAATCAGTTTAAAATTCACACCATTCTACCAATCACATCGAGCATAATGACTGCTGCTCTGAAAACTGGCTGCACCAGGTCCTTCTCTCTCTTCTTCACGTGCAGGGCAACCCCAGCATGCTGGAACAAAAAAATTCTTCTTGCTTTTGCATTGATCCCCAGCTCCACATTGTTCACTCTGGGGGAGGGGGAGGGACGGGTCTCCAGTGAGTTAAGACTTACCAGAGTCTTACACTTTCCCTAAGTAATTTCATAATTGGCTTTGAGGCTGGTTCACAACAAAAGACACATTACACGTGGGAACACCTAGCCTTCTTTAAGAAGGCATATCCTTGGGAAAGGGCAAGATTCATGTTGTTATATGAGTTCTCTGTGTTGTGTTTGTGCATTGCTTTTCGGTTATATCTCAGTCTCATCCCAGCTACATGTTAACAATGTTCAAATATTTTATGCAAATGAGGCTTGGAGGTGGAGAGTCCTGGATGCTCTTCCAAAGGACCCAGGTTTGATTCCTAGCGTCCACATGATGGCTCCCAACCCTCTGTAATTCTAGTTCTAAGGGATCAAGTGCCTTTCTCTGGCCTCTGAAGTCACAAAGCATACGTGTCATTCACAGATATACATGCAGACAAACACCCATAGACATGCTTTATTTTTTTAAGTTAAATAAATATTTTATAAATAAATCTCCCAGTCTGCAGTGTAGTAGTTGAAACAGCCCAGCTTCGTTGTGTAAATGAACTCATTGCTAACACTAACCAGTGCATAGTAGGTAACAATAGAGCGTTTGCTAAGGAGCCAGTTTTCTTTTTTTGTTTTGTTTTGTTTTTCGAGACAGGGTTTCTCTGTAGAGCCCTGGCAGTCCTGGAACTCACTTTGTAGACTGGGCCGGCCTCGAACTCAGAAATCTGCCTGCCTCTGCCTCTTGAGTGCTGGGATTAAAAGTGTGCTCCATCACGCCCAGCTAAGGAGCCAGTTTTCATTGTTTCTTGTTTACTTTTTAAACTGTGTCCTAGGTGCTGGAGGGATAGAGCACATACTTCTCCTGCAGAGGATCTGAGTTCCATTCCAAGAACCCACCCTTTTCCGGCCTCCACAGGCACTGTGTGTGTATGGATTTACACATAATCAAAAAAAAAAAAAAAAGATACATTTTTTTGAAGTGTGACCTCACCTTGAAAAGAAAACTGAATCTAGAGACCCCGTAGCTCCTTATTTTTAAACTCACAATGCCTCAGTAACCAAAATACTACAATACTAACAAAAGACGGAGACCAATAGAACAGACCAGAAAAGCCTAAAAAAAAGCTTTTAAATTATGTTTGAATAACACATTTACTTTATATTATTTTTTAGACAGGATCTCACTAGGCAGTCCTGGCTGACTCTAAATTACTATGTAAAGCAGTCTTGCCTCGAACTAACAGACATCTTTTTGCCTCTGCCTCCTAAAGGTTGCACACTGAGATTGTATTTTAACAAAGTCACTAAGGCTATAAAATTAGAAAAGAATAGTCTCTTGACCAATTGATGTCAGGAAAACTATTCACCTGTAAGTGGTTGAAGTTGGATCTTTATCTTCTACTGTATACAAAAAAATTAATTTCAAATATATTAAAGACATTAAACATGACCTTTAACTTTTATAAAAACTCCTGGAAGAAAAATGGGGAAATAACTGCTGCCACTGAACTTAGCTATGATTTATGGACATGGCATAATTCAGCCCAAGCAAAAACAAAACAGAGAGAAAGGGAATCACATACGACTCTACCGAAACTTCAAACTAAGAGGACGCAATCAGAAGAATGAAAACGCAGATATAGAGATCAGAGAAAATACTTGAAACCACAGATTCGATGAAGTGTTAATATCCAAAATACATAAAGAACTGTAACTCAAATATTAAAAACTCAATTCAAGTTTAAAATTCCTTAAGACTTGAGTCAACAGGTCTCCAGGGAAGATAAAATAAAAGTCACCAATAAGCTTATAGAAAATGTTCAATATTGCTAATCACTAAGGAAATACACATGCAAGCACAAAGCTATCTCCTCATACCTGTCAGAGTAGCCATATTTATTTTTAAAAAAAAGTAAAAAAATAAATAAAAGCAAAACTAGAAAATACCAGGTGTTGCTAAAGGTAAAAACAGAAACAAATACTTGTACTTTGGTGACATGAATATAAAATAGTGTGGTTGTAATGGGAAGGACCCCATCAAGAGCCCTTCTGGGTATATATCCAAAAGGCAGTTTGCAAAAGATTCTTATATACCCATGTACATACGAGCATTATTCTCAGTAGCCAAAATGATTAATAATAAATGCCCTTCAGTAGATGAATTGGCAAGAAAGTGTGATAAACACACGTCTTTGAGGATTACTCTGTCTTAAAACTAATGACATCCTGCTATATGCTACCTCTAAAAGAACCACACATTATACCAAGCAAAATAGAAGGAGAGTGGAAAGAGCAACATCCTGTCTTCTTCCTTCCTTCCTTCCTTCCTTCTTGCCTGTCCTGCCTTAACAATCCCTCCCTTCCCCCTCTCTCTTTTCTTGAGACACAACTCCTCACCCTCCTGATTTCACAAGCTTCATGCTGTGATTGGTGGTGTGCACCACCATGACATGCTTAAGATGCCTCACCTCTATAAAGTACCTAAAACAACAGAACTGTAGTGGTAGGCTGGGAGTTAGGGAAGTAGAGAGCAGAGAAGTTGTTCAATGAGGTAGAGTTTAAAGCTCTGGTGTATAGTAATGTGCAAATATAGTTAACACATCTGCATTCTAAACTTTAAGAAGAAATAAGATGGTAAATGTTATATGTTCCTTTCCTTTCTTCCCTCCCCCTCTCCCTTTCCCCACCTCCTCTTCCTCTGCCTTTCCTTCTCCCTTCCTCCCCCCAACCCCTCTCTCCACAGAATCAAAAGTATATCAGGCCAGTCTCAAAATTGGCTATGTAGCTAAGGTAACCTCAAACTACTGATCCTCCTGTTTCCACAGCCCCAGTTCTTGGGCACACCACCACAGCCAGGGTGTGGCATTTGGAGCATGAGATTTCCAGGATGGAACCCCAGCTTTCATGCATTCTGGACAAGTGTTCTACTAATTTAGCGACATTCCTGGGCCAAGGGAAATAAAATGTACATGTTGGATAGTCCCTGGTAATTCATGAAAATTAAGGTTAATTATTGGGGAAAACAAGCTGTTATGTAAATAACTTTGCTGGATTTCACTTCTACAGTTTCGGTTTCATAAATGCTCCCAACGGTATAGGAATTGCTTCCTTTGATTTTTTTTTTTTTACACTTTATTACTTAGGTGCGCTATAAAGTACAAGTGTTCATACTTAGAAAGAATATGAATGCTTAGGCTCCTTTAACCTCAATGTTTGTGTTGACAGATGCAAGTCTGACTTCTTCGTACTTTGCTAATACATGACCAAAAGTCACGTGATTATCTCTTCACGAATGCAGGTGACCTTTTGATTCTGACTCCACTTTAGAATATGGTTTTAACTGGATCTGCAGAGCTCAGACCCATCTCACCTCTGATAAAGTGGATTTAGTCTGTTCTTAATTCTGCAGGGAGCTTAACTCCGCTGAAGTTGATCCAGAGGACAAGAAGTTCTCATTTGAACTCTAGAGATAAGCTTGTGGGTGATACAGTACAGGAGAGGAGGGGAGGGGGGAGAGACAGAACAGGAGGGGAGGGGGAGGGAGGGGAGTAAAAAGAAGAGGAGGAGAAGAAAGAGGTAGAATTCTGGAATGAATATATTTTGTTTGCCAAAAAATAAAAGCCAAATTGATGTGTTCTGAAAGTAATTCTCAAAGTAAGCAATTGTCAGAGCAGGAAGACAAGTTTTTCTTGAATAAATTTAGACCTCTAAGGAGGTATATGACCAAATTCACTTCCAACAGAGATGGACCAAGGGACTATTTATGGGCAAAGCCAAGATTTTCTTCTAGAAGTTATTGTTCTTAGTTCTTGGGGAGGGGGTGTTCTGTGACCTATGCCTCAAACAACAGAACTCTGTCATAAAACACATGGTTTGAAAATGATAATGTTTCCCTCCAGGTAAACTGCTGGCAAAAATCTCCCTAAGGTTTTTGATCTGGTTGCCTGTTTAGACACTTAGTCTGGCAAATAATAGTTGTTAGCAATTATCTGTCAAATCCATCCCAAATCCACCTCTTATGGGCTTGGCTTCTTCTTAGGCCATTAATTCTTGGAATAACAAAATAATATGATCACATTTGGGGGGTATTTTCTAGTTCATTGGTAATAAAAGTGTTTTGTCAGGATATTTAACTTCTCTGTCTCCTGGAGACTGTGTTTACTGTACAAAACAAAGCCTAGCATGAATGTGTGGTTTTTCTACACTTACACATGAGGTTATATGCACAACATGCATAAGATTTATGTGTGTGAATATTTTAGAAGCAGTTTTGTTAGCTCCTTAACATCTTCACTTCAAGATGAACTGGGTAGAGAGATGAAAGGCAAACAAATGGGAAACTGTTTAATTACACAAGTGCCCCATTAGCTCTTTCGGTGTCCATCAGTTCTCAAGATGACAGACACAAGATTTCTCCTTCCCCAACAACCCTCCTTGCTCAACAGAACATCAGTACAGTGCCTCAGGTTCTTGTATTTCTTCCCTTCCACTGTCAAATATTTACTGATCTAGACAGATCAAGCCTGGGATCCTGTAGTGGTAATCCTAGCGCTCTGGAGTTAGAGGAAGGAAGAGCAGGAGTTCAAGGTCACCCTCTACTACCTAGCAAACTCAAGGCCAGCTTGAGCTACACGTAAGCCTGTCTCAAGATCCAAACAGCAATAGCAGCAGGGATAGCAAAACCCTTCCCAATCTAGTATATTGTCCAAGAACCAAAGAATCTTTCCAGCTATTGTTACCGACATAAAATTGCCCATTCAATAATTGTTGGCTTTCTTAAGAGGTAGTGATCTATATAGCTCCCATCAATTACAGTTAAGACACTGGACTTTAGGCCCATGTGTTATGTTGCAATGAAAGAAATGTTTAGATAAAATTTGTGGTCTGTTATTGATTAGGATTTCTTATTTTTTTTTTCATTGCTTTTAGATTGGAGACATTGCAAATATCATGAATGTGTTTATCGGGGTTCTGAAATGGAGCAGAATGGAAAGGCTCAATCCATACTTAAAGGGGAGCTGTCAGATTTGCATACTGGAGGTAGACTGACTGGTGCAGCAATGACCTTGTCTCATGGGCGAGGCTCAGCCTCCAGTGGTAGCTGAGGGTGAGGCTGGATTCTCAGCAATCCCAGTCAGCCGCTGGAAGTCTGGGGGATTCCTGGGGAGCTTCAGGTGTTCTGCCTAGGCTGGACATCTGAAGTAATCTGGTTCTGATCCCAGAAATGGAATGCAGCTGTGACTGCCACAGAACTGATGAACTTATAAGCAGGAGTGAAAACAAGCAAAAAGCAAAGCTACCCTCTTCTCTTTAGTCAGGGTTCCACAGGAAGGTGCCACTCATTTTAAGGTGGGTCTTCCCACTTCAAAGAACATGAATAAGAAAATTTCTCACCCGCCTGCCAGTGTCTTGCTTTTGAATTGATTCCCAGTCAAATCAACAACCCGATACATCATAATGTATCAATATGTCATGTCTCAAAGTTTAGCCATTAATTTAACCTTTAATTTTGATACATTGATTTTATGTTTCAGTTCTGGTTTCCAGACAGGTTATTTCTACATATCTCAGGCTAGAGTTGAATTGTAGATACTCCTGTATATATGGAATCATATTATCTTAAAACCCAAGTAAATATATTAAGGGGTGGGGAGTAGTATAAAACATATGACATGAAAAGAACCAGAAGAAATATTGAAAGTTTAACCAGGATCAGGCAGGGGTGTAGGAAATAGCAGGACACACAGGATGGGTGACTCAACCCTAGAATGTATAAAGAAGCTCTATAGAAACCCACTAGCTTTATTGCTTATTTTAAAAATATAAGTTAAGGGGGTTAGACAGATGGCTCAGCAGTGAAATGTGTATATTGCTCTTGCAGAGGAACTGACTGTGGTTTTCAGAACCTAGGTTAGGCAGCTCCTCATAAGCATCTGTAACTTCAACTTCAGGGGATCATATATCTTCTTATATATATATATATATATATATATATATATATATATATATATATATATATATATGTGTGTGTGTGTGTGTGTGTGTGTGTGTATGTATTTATATTTTATATATTTATATATATGTTTTATATAAATATATCTCAATTAGAGGGCACATGATACATATATGTATGTGTGCATAAATATATGTATATTACATATAATAATATTATTTTTAAAGAAGGCGTTTGAACATTTGCCTAATGCTGCTCATAAAAGATATCACCTGTTAAATGAAAATCTTAGTTCCCTATAAGTTACTGGTCAGGGAACCTCAGAGACGCCCAAAACACTAAAAGTTATTGCTATTTCTCTTGGTTGTCTACCGTAACTACATAGTAAGATGCTCTAAATGGAGACACCACATACTTTGGTTGTAGGACATAGAATAATCAATCTTGAAATGACCAGAAAATCCTCCACCTGTTGGCTAGCTCTTGTAGTGCTGTAAGTTGCTATTTTCCCCCAGATCTTTCTACTAAAAAAAAAAAAAATGAAGTTTTGAATTTTTTTGTCCAACATTTTATCTATTTCAGAAGAGGCGTTATGGTATTTTGGGAAGACAAGTTGCTTTATTTGTTGGTTTTTCAAATGTTCCTTTCATGTTTTTGTTGACTGTGGTATTTTGAATAAGAATGGCCCCATAGGCTCCTATATTTGAATGCTTGATCATCATCAGGGCGTGGCACAACTTGGGTGAAATTAGAAGATCTAGCCTTGGATAAGTAGATATGGCCTTGTTGGAGGAAGAATATCACTTATAGGTAGGCTTTGGGGTTTCAAAAATTCAAGCCAGCCTCAATGTCTCTCTCTTCCTGCTGCCTGTGGATCTGAATGTAGAACTCACAGCTCCTTCTCCAGTACCATACTTGCCTACTCTCCTCATGCTCCCTGCCAAGATAATAATGGACTAAATCTCTGAAACTATAAGTAGCATCAATTAAATGCTTTCTTTTATAAGAGTGTATTCTGTTGCCAGGCGTGGTGGCGCACGCCTTTAATCCCAGCACTCGGGAGGCAGAGGCAGGCGGATTTCTGAGTTCGAGGCCAGCCTGGTCTACAAAGTGAGTTCCAGGACAGCCAGGGCTATGCAGAGGAACCCTGTCTCAACAAAACAAAACAAAACAAAACAAAACAAAACAAAACAAAAAAAGTGTATTCTGCTAAGAGACACCATGACCCCAGCCACTGAGACACTGATATTTCTGTAGCTTTTGTTTTGATTATTACTTCTGGATTTGGGGGATGGATCTTATTGGACATCCTACTCCTGAAGGCTTAGTAAAGAGAAAACACACTTCTGTAGCTACATCAACAAGACTTGCAAATACACTTAAAATAAGTTTCAGCTCACTGATGCATCACCAAAGTTAATAAGACAAAACAAAATTGCTTTAGGATAAAGGTAATGTTGGTTTAAAGAAGTACTGAAACAGTAAATATGAATTAGAAGGAGGGAAGAAAATATGAGAAGCAGTGTGAAGAGATGAAAGGAGAAATAATAGAAATAGAAAAAGGTTGTGAACAGAGAGACCAGAGGTTAGAAAAAAAGAAAATGAAGAAAGATTTTTTTCTCCAATAGTAAAGAACTTCAAAAACAAAACAAAATTAAATAAATGTATGAAGGAAAATAAAACATAAAAAAGTAAGAGAACCTTTAAAAGCCTGTAAGTCAAAGTAGAAGAACTATTGGATGCATTGGAGGTGGGGAACAGAGGGGACAAAAAGAAAAAAAGAAACTAAAGATAAATAATTCCCAGAAATAGAAAAATTCTGCAAAGAAAATTAGATGAATATATGAAAGGGAGTACAAAATGCAAGTGTAAAAAGTTGAAAAACATAAAATGCAAAAATCCTTCTGGAAGTGTAGCAAAAAAACCAAAACGATGGGGAGAGGCTTACAAAGCCCTACCCGACCCCTGAACATCTACAGGCAATTTAATGGTTGCCCAGACATGGAGAGACATTGTGTAGCCACTGATGTACCTGTGATCTTGAAAATAACCCCTAATCCAGGTTCCTATGGAGAAGGCTAATGAAACACACAGGTGCTCACAAGGAAGTGCACACACACACACACACACACACACACACACACAAACACCCACCCACCCACGGTAGCCATGAAGACATGAGAATAGAAGGGGCACTAGTAAGAAAGAAGAAAGGGATCACAGGGGTGAGATGGGGCGGTGAGAGAGAGAGAGATAGATCATGAGGGAGAGTGAATATAGTCAAATAGAATTTCAGTATGTATGGTGATGTAATAGTGGAGCCCATTGCTGTGCACATTTGATATAAGCTAATGAAGATATTTAAACAACAGCAATTCAAAACCCAAAAGATATCAATCAAAGAAAAGAAAAGAAAAAGAGAGCAAAATAATAACAACAAAAACCAACCAACCAAACCCCAAAACACCAAACCAAACAACCAGATAAACAAAAAAACTGTGTTGGAGTAGGTTCTTTCTAGGACCTCAGAAATTGGACACTTCCAATTAATTCCTGAACTGGAAGAAAGCTGACCTAGGGGGGTGCATATTTCCTTTGGTTTACAGGGTTGTGTTGTTGAGTCTGTATGAAATCAGACCTAGGTTCACAGTGGCAATTTTTTTCCTTAGCATACCAGGGATCTCTCTGGCCACACCTAACTATGTTATGTGGGCTGACAGATTCTCTCTCGTTCCTGACATTCTCAAGTGATTCCCTCTAGGTTGGCTGCTTCATGTGGGAGGTATTCCTCCAGGGCGTTGGGAGTGTGAAAATTCACTGACACTCTGAGGTCAGTAAATGAGGAGGGTCTGCTTTTGTACCTACAAGGCCTCCTGAGTATCAAATTACCCTACTGGATGGAGACAGTTGGTATTGTGTACTCCTGGAAATTCAAGTTCTTGGGCTCAGAGTAGTAAACAGCAGGTTGTAGGGTACAAACATTTTTATCTACCCTCTGACCTGAAGTGCAGAGCTATCAAGTCCAGGGTAAATCTCAGTTGGTAAGATCTGTTCCTAGCCACCAAGGACAGGGCTATATCTTGCCCTATGCACACCCCAGCCCAAACCCAGGAGAACCAGCCTCCTGCACCCTGGGTTCTAGATAAGATGATCCATCAGTAACTGACCCTTCTGTTCTCTATAGTTGTCTCTTGGGTCATCCCTCCCATAGGTCTATCACAGGCCAATTTGAGGCTCAATGACTTGTGGATGTTCCCTGATGTCAGACTCTCAGAGTGGCACAAGTTTTCAACTAGGGTGGCTCTAAAGGTAGTACCAAGTGCTACCCTCCCAGCGTCACAGCATGCCACAGTGTTATTCCTATTGTCTTTTGACCCATTCCCTGTTGGAATCGTTGTTGGATGAAAAGTTGTCTGCCTGATTTGAGACTCTGAGGGCTGTGGACTTTTTCTGGAGTTAGGACTTTAATCTGACTTAGCTCTTGGAAGCTAAGTTCCTTCCTGGGAACTGCAAGGCTAAGGCTACACTTGACTTGATGTTCTCTGAACTGCACAATCTGCTTCTTATCTTTTCCAGAACCCTTGCATTTCTCTCGTGGACTTCTGAAGCATCCCCATTATTGTTCTCTTTGGACTAAAGTAGAATGATTGGTTGATTGTGATTTGAGCCCAGGTTGGCCCCAAACTTGCTATTTAGCTGAGGATGATCTTCAGCTCCTGAGATGATGGGTATTCCCTGCTATGCTCAGTTCTAGTTTCCTTACTCTTTCACTCTTTCCATCACCCTTACAGAGACAGGGCGTGTCCTACATCGCACTCTGAACCTCCACAATCCTCTGCTCCTTTAGATGCTCTAGCAAACTCTTCACTTAAGAACTGATGTGGGGCCTTCTTCCAAGTGTCAGAGTAAAAGGATTTTTGAATTAATTGAGTAACTGAATATGGGTTGGGTTCAAATATTCGGTATATAATACCATTCAATGTGTTCCAAATTTTAAAGTAGATATAAATCTTGTCCGAGTGGAAATCTTATTAAATGTTGATCTATTTCCATCGGTCTGGGATAGGTCAAATTTTCTGTATCTATAATCAAATTCTTCTTGTGCTAGGCCACACATGGATTTTCAACCATATAGACCATTGGTCTAGGTAAATTCTTATATTCTGTGTATTCAGGGACAGGAGGAACTATATGTTGCTCATTCGAACATACTTCTTGAAAAGCCAATGAAATTTTTCTAATATTTCTTGAGACACTTTAAAGCATACACAGTGCTAACAGTCCCAAATATTGCTGCTTGTCTAGAGCATAGAATTATTTAGGGGCTCTCAGGTAAAAAATGACCCCTGACAAGAGATTTAGGAGCAGGCTGTTTCAAATGTTTCTGCTTCTCTATTACAGTGCTTAAGCTGGGCCATTTGACATCAGCTAGCCCCTCTTCTGCTCTGAAACTTAAGTTTGTTTTCTCCCCTTCTTCTCTGTTTCAAGTCCAAAAGCAATGCCTTCCCCTTCATAGCAAATGCTGTTCCAGAGCTCCTTTCAAACTTGCTGTACAATATATGATATCTGTAACATTTGAAAAAGTGCCTTCCCTACATCAGGACAAGAATACGAGAACCTCTGGAGACACTCCTCCAAGTAATGGCGTTGTGTAAAATCTTCCTCTGTGAGTCGACTTCAAGGCTGGAGAACCTTGACTATCCTGATTCATTTTGCTGGAATAATCTAAAGAACTTTTAAAATGACAAGGACTTGAATCCACCCTCACAAAATCCGGACTTCATTGTGCACTGCGAGAGCACATTCTAGATAAAAAGTATTCTTGTCCCCTGGACAACAAGATAACTTAAAAATTACAATTCTTTGTACTTTTTCTGAAGATTCTACCAAATTTGGACTGGAGATGGAGCAGTTGGAGGCCATCTACAGTCTCGCTCACAGGGAGGGGATCTCGTGGGTGAATTCTCTCTGTCCACGATTACTTAAGGTATTTCACCAACCACTCAGCCTCTTGGGGCAAACAGTTTTCTCAGTGCTCCTCCCGGGTCTCCCATGAGTACCCCAGCAATGTCATAATTCAATGGTGATAATCGAGATCCAGTTCAGATAACCTGAATCTCATCCCCCAGTATGAAATGGTCTCTTAAACTATTTGCTTAAAAAGAACACAAATTACTAAAAGCCTCATGGAACACTATGACACCCCACATTAAATTTATTGCCCCCAGAGTACAGATTGTTTAATTTTGGCCAAGTTTGCATTCTTCTTCTTAAATCCAAAATAGTGTGGTGGGATGACACATAATCTCTTCATGTTGTCACTGAAGACACTCAGTGCAGCAGAATTAAAAGCAACAGTCTTGCCTTACCATTGAGTCTTTAAAAGACAAAAAAGGTTACCCTGGCAAGAACCTCAGAAGTAAGCTATTTGCCCTTCTTACCAATCCCAAAGCCTATTATTCATCCCGAGGCGTTTGTGGAAACTTTAAAAGTGAAAACTTTAAAAGAGACTTCCATCCAGTTAAGGAGGAGAAGAGAAGATAGAGGAGAAGGAGGAGGAGGAGGAGGAGGAGGAGGAGGAGGAGGAGGAGGAGGAAGAGGAGGAGGAGGAGGAAGAGGAGGAGGAGGAGCAAACCGTAAATGCTCATTACTAAATTCTAATTGTCAAACATGCTCCTGAATGCCTCCCAGCTTTAGGAAGCAACATCACTTCTTTGTCTCTGTGAGACATAAATCTCTGTGCAATTGCCATTTCTTTCTCTAGGAATAAAGCACTTAATCTTTAAAATAAAAACATCTAAGCACTGTGGCTCTCAGCCTAAAAGGCCTCATGGCTTAACTTCTCAGTGGCTAAACAACTACTGAAGACTGAAAAGGGAAAAGAACTAATTGAAAAATAGCAGCCGGGTGGTGGTGGCGCATGCCTTTAATCCCAGCACTTGGGAGGCAGAGGTAGGTGGATTTCTGAGTTCGAGGCCAGCCTCAAAGTGAGTTCCAGGACAGCTAGGGCTACACAGAGAAACCCTGTCTTGAAAAACAAAAAACAAAACAAAAACAAAAAAAGAAAGAGAGAGAGAGAGAGAGAGAGAGAGAGAGAGAGAGAGAAAGAGAGAGAGAAAAGGAAGGAAGGAAGGAAGGAAGGAAAGAAAGAAAGAAAGAAAGAAAGAAAGAAAGAAAGAAAGAAAGAAAGAAAGAAAGCTGGGTATTTTATCCATTCTATCAGACTTTGGAAAATTCAATGTTTTCTAATGGCCCCTGCCCCAAGGTAGTTTATCTGTCTGTCTACCTGTCTATCTATCTGCCTATCTATCTATCTATCTATCTATCTATCTATCTATCTATCTATCCATCGATCGAGGGACCATATCTATATATTATGTACTATATGCTAAATAGATTCTCTCTCTCTCTCCCTCTATGTAGATAGGTAGATGGATATATATATATATATATATATATATATATATATATAGAGAGAGAGAGAGAGAGAGAGAGAGAGAGAGATCCCTGCAGATAAAAAATCTTCAAAATCTTCTCAATAAATATTTGTAAAAAGCTTTAACTCACAGATTTTAAGCTATGGTCACTACTTCATGGGGTTTGTATAACTGGATGTGGGAATCACAAACATGTGGTAGAGGTAACTGTTTCTGAACATACAGCAGCCAAAAGTACACTCACAATTAACCAGTAGAGAAACTTAGGTGCCTGTGGCAGCACTGGGTCTCAGGACTCCATCATTCCCTTGTTCTGAACACAGAGCTTTGCAATGTGCCCGCCACTCCAACAATCAGCAACAATAAACATTGCCTGAAACACTAAAGTTAGAAGTACGAATTTCAGCATTTTCATGATACATACAAAGTTTCCTGCTTTTATAGAAACATAATGGTTTGATTATGGAAAACAAAGATGTGTAATTCTTGCCTACTGTTTGATTGTTAAATCACTATTTGAGTCACTCACTTGAGTTTCATTAACAACAACAACAACAACAAAAAAACTATGAAATGAATTTTGACTTGCAAGTAGGACAGCATTTGCAACAATTTCTGAAACATCCCTAAGCACACTTCTGCTGAGTTCTCGGCATTGATGGTTATAAAATCAAAACATGCATAAATTCTGAAGGACACTGAAGATGCTCTCAATTATTCAGTGTCAAGCAGTCACAAGGTCTGGTTCTCCAGAGAAATAAAGAAGCACATTCATCTCGTTTGTATACAAATTTATTTTTATTTTTAATAAAAGGTAAATTTATAGAAATTCCAGAAATTTTTCTTTTTCTTCTTTTCTGGTTTTGTCTATCAGGTTACTTTTTCTTTGGTGAAAAACATTTTTTTTTCATGCAATGTACTCTAATCATATTTCTCCTCCCTCAGCTCCTTCTGGACTCTCCCTGCCTTCTCAGTCATCTGGCTCCACACCTTCTTATCTTCATTCTTTAGAAAACAGACAGGCAAAGAGAAAAACAAAACACAACAAAAACCCCAGAAAAACTACAAATAAGAAAGGAAGAAAGAAAGAAAGAAAGAAAGAAAGAAAGAAAGAAAGAAAGAAAGAAAGAAAAGGCACAAGAAACATATACATACAAATGTAAAAATACAAAACATATAATTTCTCTCTCTTACACATGCACCAATACAAATGCAAAATAATTGTAATTTATATAAAAAGTGCAGAAAGCGTAATATAAAAATAAGAAACCAGCAAGATAAAAACTTCCCAAACATTCAATATAAGACAAAGCAAAACAAACATACAGATAGACAAAACAACATCAACAACAAAAAACTAACCCTAAATGTACCACTGATTTATTTCATATTGGCCACCTACAAATATTGTAGGGCTACCATATCCTTGAGTGTGATCTTTGTACCCAGTCAGACTCTAGAGGAGAAAACTAATTTTTTCTTTGCAAGTAGTTGTGGGTCGGGTGGAGCTCTTTGGTGAGGGATGGAAGCTCTTGTCTACTTCCCTTTCTCAGAGTTGGGACGCCATCTGGTTTGGACCTGTGCAGGCCCTGTGCGTGCTGCCTGGGTCTCTGAGTGTTCATATGTGGATCAGTTCTGTTGTGTCTAGAAGACACTGTTTTCTTGGTATTCTCCATCCCATCTGCCTCTTACTGTCTTCTCTGCCTACTAAGGCACACAGTAGCCCGAGCCTCGATGGGAAGGGTTGGAAGAAAATGAATCCCAAGGGCTCTCACTCTCAGCACATTGTCCAGTTGTAGGTTTTGGTATGTGTTCCCATTTATTGCAAGAAAACACTTCTCTAATGATGTCTGACTGAAACACTTAGCAACGAGTATAGCAAAATGCTGTAAGGAGTAATTTTATTTCTGTGTTTCTTTAGCAGAACAATAGGATATAGTTTTCCCCTTGGCCCATGGCCTATCTAATCTTGGGTTCTTTCTCATCCAAGCAGTATCAGGACTGGGTTCCGTCTCATGGAGCATCCCTTAACTCCAGTCAGATAGCGGTTGGTCACTCCCTCGATGTTTGTGCCTTTATTGCGCCAGCATATCATGCATGGATGATATAAACTACTTGTGGATAGTAAACCATGATGAATTCACAAAAGCTCCTGAAATCTCTGTTTTTATTGATTTAGGAGAAAATGCTTTTTGTTATTACTAAAATTCTCAGAAAAAAATAGCTCGTTGTTTACATTTTACAAAAAAATGTAAAAATGCAATTTAGGCTCATATGATTTTGGGGAATAGTTTCATAAACAACAGGCATGGCAGGATTTGTTTTCTCAAGCCTGATAAGCACTCAGAAGACTAATGCAGGAAGGTCCCAACTTTCTAGCTTAGCCTGTGCTACAAAGTGACCCAGCAAGCACTGTCCAGCTTGGGCTACACAGTGGTAACCTGTCTCAAACAAACCCATGAAAACGAACATCAAAATAAGAGAGAAAAACAAAAGCCTAAGTTAGAAGGAAAACCCTTTGTACCTCGAGTGATTATCACTACATACAAGGCAAACGTATATTTTTATTACATCTGAATTTATCACATCAAATATTTTCATTCTTTTTATAAGATATATAAGATTAGAAAGTTATGAATTTAGCCCAAGAACAAAATGTACAATAAATGTAATTCTTTACACATGCATGAGGGTACATTCCTATAGTCTCAGACTTTGGAAAGTGGAGACAAGAGGATGGAAAGTTTACACTCATCCTCAGCTACCTGCCAAGCTCGAGGTCAATCTTGGATATATGGGACCTTGTCTTAAATTATAAATAACTACAAATTTTTAAAAACTAATTGCTTATTGCATGTCAAACATAGCAACGAAAAAGTCATATCTGCATCAGCATCATCGATTCTGAGTTTTAATTATATAACAACTTATGCCACAAAATTCATTACCAAGAATCCAACTTAAATTACAGCTAGCTCTGTTTGAAGTCTCGTGAAATAACAAGCAATCTAAGCATAATTCTTGAAAAAATATATAAATTAAGTGGATTGAAGTGGGATAAAGGCTTATAAATAAACTTTCAAAAGAAGTGCTTTATGCCTGCTGACAGTTCTCAAAAATATTTTTGCTATGTTGAAACTTTAAAATGTTATACTGATTTCAATGATAGGTATTTTCTGGCTAGTTTTAAGTCAACCTGATGCATGATAGAGCTCTTTGGCAAGAGGGAACCTCAACAGAAAAAATGACATTACTAAATTGGCTTTTGGGCAAGTCTGTGATGTCCTTGCTGATTAGTGATTAACGTGTGAGGGCGCAGCCCACTATGGACAGTGTCACTCCTTAGCACGGGATCCTGGGGTATGAGACCTTGAAAGGCAGCCTGGTTCCTTATCGAGCCAAGGCTAGAATCCCCGGTGACCCTGAAGGGATGGTAGGCATTTCTTCTGATTCCTGGGCACCAGGCCCCTGTCACTAGCTGCAGCTCCCCATATATCTGTGGCCATCAGTCACACAATGGCAACGCCCCAAGCCCCTCCACAGGTAGAGGACCTGACCACAGGTCATATAGGCTCAAGACAGATCTCCATTTTAATGAGGTATATAGAGGCCTGGAGGGCTTAGCCAATAAGCTTTCCTTCCCAGGCACTCCTCCTGCAAAAGGTATTTAACCTCAGGGCCACCCTGAGAAGTGGGGGAATCTACTGGCTAATGTCGCATAGAAGGCCTCTCTGCACTCCCAGCCACAGCAGCCACCAAGCCAAGCTCAAGCCAAAGAACTCTCCCCAACGCACCCCACCCCCCACCCCCCCACCCCCACCCCCCGCAAGACCAGCTGAAGCACCCTCCTTTCCTCCGTCAGCCCTGGGCCAGATCCAGCCAGAGGGCCCCCCCACTCCTGTTCTCAGCACGTCTGCGGCTCCCAGCCGTGCCTGGCTGCCCAAGAGCCTGAGAACCAGACAGGTGCTGCCTCCTTGCAGGCCCGGGGACCCCAGAGCCAATACCCGGTTGTCCCACACCTCAGACTGGGCTTCTCCACCCCTGGAGCAGTGTCCCGGGGTCAACGTTCAGCAACCTTGCCTCCCTGAGCGGCCAAGTCCTGTGGCAGAGCAAACGTGAGACCTATGACCCTACACTGGGATGTAAAAAAAGGCAGGCTTATGAAGCCTAGAGGGGGTAAACATCATTTTTTCTGTGGCTTTTATGACAGGTCCTTCCTCCACATTCCTGCCGTGACTTTCTCTGTGATGGACTGTAATCTACAAGAAAAATAAATAAATAAACCTTTTCTTTTCTAAGTCATTTTTGGTCATGGTGTTCTTTCTCAACAATAGAAACCCTAACTAAAACAGATATTCCTTGTCTATCTTGATAATTTCTAAACAAAATAAAAGTACAAAGCATTACTGTATAACTAAATAGCTGATACCAAATATAAACATGTGTGTTATATGTATGACATGACATGATACAATATATGATATGATGTGGTATAGATGTCCATTGGTGGGTGCATTTGTGAAGGCCAGGGACCCACGTTGATTGTCATTGTCTATGACTGCTGCTCTCTACTTTTTGAAGCTCAGTCTCCCACTGGAGCTGGAGGCAGCCACTCTCACTAGACTAGCCAGCCAGTGAGGTCCCCAGGAGCCGCCTGTCTTTGACCCCAACTGTGGTTGCATATGCACAGGTGTGTGCTGTCGTATCCAGTTTTACTGGAGGTGGTATAAGTCCAAATTCAAAACCTCACACTTGCACACAAGTACTTCACACAGTGAGGTACCTACCTCCCCCCTCCCCATGAAATACTAACTTCAAGAGTCATGTGAGAAGATATGTGTATGGAGATGGTTGGTGGGAAACAGAAAATAGGGAAGTTCTACTATAATTTGAAAAGAAATAATACATAAGATAAGGAAAGAGTGCAGGAGAAGCAATGCATATACTGGAAACTGAATTTAAAATGCAATATTTGCTCTCATATAAACTTTGCGTCAATTCTTATAATTCTTCTCTTTTTCTTACTTTGTGGAAATAAAGCAAAATTGAATCACGGAGAGGTTATATAATCATGCTAACGCTATTAATAAGAAGTGAGCCTAGGGCACGAACTAACCCAGTGTAATTCCAAAACCCTCTTTCTTCTTTAATGACTTAAAAAAAAAAGCGCAAATTAAATTTTATGGATGAAGAAGAAAAACTAGCAGAATCTAAGTAACATTTGTTTTAACCATGATGATTGAATTAACTCATCATCATTTGCTGAGAATTCATGAATTGTTAATGGGCTTGTGGAAAGACTACCACCTTTGCTGATGTGTACTCAAATAGAGCTCTTTAATTTAACTCCAGGGTATTTAAATCATTTGGCTTCTCAGAAGCTTCCTTTAATAGGCCTTGACCTGGACACTGGCCAAGAGCTTTTGACAACAAACATGTCCACCATTCTAAGAAACCATTTCTTCTAATATCAAGGAACATATTGGAAGGAAGATTATTACTAAGTATATGTTGCTATATTGATCCAGCTGATGGGTCTTGCAAATTATTACTGGTGGGCACATACCAAAGAAAAGTAGAGAGAAATAAACACAAGAAAGCCCTTCTCATCTGACTGTACAGAACTATATAAGTAATATAGTCCAACTTCTTTCTCTATGTTGGCCCATTTTTTAAAAAGCACTAATGGAACCAAATTGCCCAGGGACACTATTAGAAAGCAAATATGGCTGACACTCTAATTAGAAGCAATTTGAACTGCAAAACTTGCCCTGTGACCTAGACCACCTCAGAAAATTGAATTGAAAACACAAGGAAGAAATAATAACTGGTATGTGTAGGTATCCATCAATACTTACCAATGATGCTGATCATGCCAGAATTAGGCGAAATTGCACTTTTAGTGTTCCAGGGAAAATATAAGTAAATAAGAAAAGGAAAGAAGATGAAATGTGAAAACGAGGACCGATTAATTTTAATACCCATTCTTTCTCACACAAAATGTATCCATTTGCTCAAGCAGAGGAATAAGAAGTTCTCCATTATCTTCCTCCTTTTCTCCCTCCCTCTCTCCTTCCTTCCCTCCCTTCCTCCCTCCTTTCTTTTCTTCTTTCTTTGTCTGTCTTTTCATCTTTGTGTCTTTCTGTAATTCTATAGGCTTGTATAATTCTTTCTCACATTTATTTCTTCAACAGTAATCTTTTGTTCATAGTAAATACAAATGCAATGGACTTCTAATAAATTCTTCAGCTTTGTAATCAGCATGTTAGGTATTTAAATTACTTTATAGCTTCTCTAAACCTGTGTTTTCCAAAGTAAAACCTAGAACTTACTGGAGGCAGAATAAGTTGGAAACAATTAAACAAACAAACAAACAAACATATTTCCAGAGTCACACAACTCAACAACCAAGTGGAAATCTTATTGAAGTAATACTCTTGCTAACCTTCATTGCTGACAGTATTTTTGTTTTATTGTTAGTAATCTTGGAAAACTTATTTAAAACAAACATAGTCTATTTGAATTCTTTGTTGAAGTATAGTGTACTATGTTTACATTTTCTGCCTAGACATACTATGATTCTCTGAATATCTATGTGCAGAACCCAGACTCCACTAAACAAGGAGGAACTTTTGATAAATAATTAGGATCAGATAATAGTACGAGGCTGAAGAATCAATGGCGATATGTGTGTTTTTGCCTGAAGGGGTGGAGAACAGTCTGAGTAGAACAAAAATACCACTATCTACAAGCCTCAGAGAAGACTCATCAGAAAGTGGCCTTATTGGTGCATTGATTTTGAATTTAAGAGTCTCAAAAGCCCTGGGAAATAAGTTTTTGTTGTTGAAGTAAATGGCAGCATAGTATCTCTACTAATAATTTCAGGCCAGCAAAAGGTCAATGTTAATCAAAAAAAAAAAAATCTTCCTTGAGGCTCACATTTCTTTCCTCTGGGTTTTTATTTAGTTGTTGTAGTTTGTTGTTGTTTTTGTTTTGTTTCTTAGACCAAGGGTCTCTGAATATGTAGACTGGCATTCAAGCTATGATTCTCCTGCCTCAGCTGACCCAGGTATTATTATCTATGGTATTGTTACTTGTAGTAGGGTATATTAATTAAAATTATCTAGTAATACTTCATGAATTTGCCATACAATCCCAGCTACTGGGAGGTTGGGGTGGGGGAAGGTAATTTAGGAGTATTACAAATTCAAGACTAGCCTGGGCAACTTGGTGAGACTCTGTCATGAAATAAAAAGCAAAACGAAGTTTGAGAATGCACCTCAGAAGTTGAGAGCCTGCATATCATACAGAAAGTCCTAGATCCAAGTTCCAAAAGTATATAAAGAAAAGCCACTAAGACTTGGAGATGAGGAAAAAAAAAAGGAGCCAGATATTTCAGTATAATATGGATCATTGTGTCAAAGACCTACTGAGAATTTACTCGATTTTACTACTGGCTAGAAGCCAGATAAGTGTGAATGACATTTTAGACTCTCTCTCTCTCTCTCTCTCTCTCTCTCTCTCTCTCTCTCTCTCTCTCTCTCTCTCTCCTCTCTCCCTTCCCCCCACTACCTTTCCCTTTCCCCTTTCCCCTCTCTCCTTCATTAATTTTACCCTTTCCTTCCTTTTTTCTCCTCCTTATTATTATTATTATTTTTCTTTTGAGAGAGTATCTTGCTATGTTGCTGAGGTTGATCCGGAATTCTCAGCTCTAAGAATCTTCTTTAGTCATGAACTTTACTGGCATGACAGGTTGGAGTCACCAGTTAACGTTTCCCAAGATCTCTCTCTAACAGAAACGGAAACTACAGAGAACGTGATTTCATTGTCCTGTGGAACCTAACATAATTTACGTCTAGCATCCGACTTTCCATCTCCTGGCTCCAAAAACTATGAAGGTTCTTTCAACTGTTGCTTTATTCTCTCCCTCCCTTCCCCCTCCATCCCTCTCTCTGCCCTCTTTTACAAGGTCTTGCTATGTAGCCCAGACTGGCCTCGAACTTGGATTCCTCCTCATGCCCTCACTTCTTGAGTTCTGAGATTACAGGCAAATGTCATCCTGTCCCGTTTGTTGGGAACAATTCTTAAATAACCTTAAAACATGTTTTATCATCATACTATGCCTTTAATTAATGATTTAATGTACACATGGCAATCTTTGTTCTTCAATTTTCTTTTACAAATAAGGTCTCCTTGCATATCGCAGGCTACAATGAAACTTAATAGGTGCTTCAGGCTGGCCTTGAACTCATGAGCCTCATTTCTCAGCCTCCAATAGGCTGGGCTTATATGTGAATACCATCATGCTGATATTTAACAAGTATTTATTTATTATTTGTGTGAGAATCATTTTTAAATTTTTTGAAATAATATTTTGACAGTAGCCATGACTCAGAATCTAAACTCAATAATCATCACAAAGTGATGTTACTATAAAGGTTAATAAGAAAAAAGTATTCTGTGATTATTTTAGCAACCCTTGATTTAGTGCATTTTGCATTTTCTTAGCATTTCCTGTGGTAATGTTTATTTAAAGAGTTTAGTTATTTATTTCTCTTTGTAATGAGCTTTTATAGCCAGATACTACAATATTGGACTATGTGCATCTTTGGGGATATAAAATGAGTACGTATTTTGTACTGGATATTCTCAATATTTGTTTCATAATAAACAGGCCATATAGTAAGCTGACATGTTCATACAATTCCAACAAAATAAAATGGAAGAGAAGAATAGTGTGACTGGTCAGTGGTGGCAGGGGACGTGGTCCTGCACTGGCTTCTGTAGCAACCTGAGTTATCTCGGAGACTCAGGTAAAGCTGGGGTTCTGGATTTCAACACAGGAAAGAATTTCAGAATGAGTTGGAATGAGGCAGAGTTAGAGTTTATTAAGAAAAGGTTGGAGAAAGGGTTTAAACACAAAAGTAAGCATGAATTTAAGGGAGGAGAGAGGTACTTAGGAAAAGGACATGGAGGCCCCAACACAATGTGGTTTCTCAAGAGACAGCTGTGCTTAAGTGAATTAATATCCATGTATGATTTATTATCTATGATTTTCTGCCCGAATTCCGTGCATTTTTAAAATCCATGTAACTGCATGGATTCTGCAGTTACGTCATTCAAAAAGTTTCTAAGGAATGTTGATTTTTTTTTTAAATAGTAAATTATATCATAGGTTAGTTCCTGAGCTGCACTGGACGGGATTACAAGCTGACAAGGCAAAACCACAGGCTACAGGGTCTAACGGGAATCTTTACTAGGCCACAAGAGAATTAAAATGTGTTTGGTCTCATAAACAAAGTTCATAGTACTGTTTGAGAGATTCTTTGAAAGTTTCAGATTTATAGCTGGGAAAGGAGTGAGCTTAAGCACAAGGGTCACAGATGCCCAGACCTGGAGCCTGGGTCACTCCTTTTTTAAACATTCTTTTCTGACATATCTCTTTGCAAAAAGAATATTACCTCCCAGCAAATTCAGCAAACTTTGTTAAACATGATGAGATTTCTTACTTTTCAGTTTGTGACAGATTTCAATCCAACTCCAGGTGAGGGAGCCATTTATTTATTTATTTATTTATTTATTTATTTATTTATTTATGATTTATTTAATTTACCCTGTGTTTCTACCCAGCTTCCAATTGTAGTCTTTCACACACATGTGTTCCTCTGTGCTCTGACTTGTTTGAAGAATGAATGATTTAAGGTGGTAGCAGAACAACAACAACAACAACCTTGCGAACACCTACCTAAACTCAAGTACCAAATATTTATTTCAATCCAAGTGAAAGAATAAAGCAAATGCTGTCACTGACAAGTGACAGGTACTGACACATATGACCAAGGCTCCAAATTTTCCAACCGAACACAGTGTAAAATCAAACACTAACGAACTTTGCTATGGCTCCACACACTCATGTGATTGCATGAAACTTGCCCTTTCTTTCTAAGCCCATAGCAATATACACTATATTACATATTTAACATATATGACTGAGTTGCCCTTTTGTTGCAATCTGCCATCCAAAGCATTTTTAAGATCCTCTTTATTCCTTTAAAATAGTTTGGAAGGACAGAGGTGACAGTGCAGAGTGACATTTGATAAATGGCCTAACATTATTGCCAATACAATCAATTATTTGAAAGCAGTCTAATTAATCTTCCAAACATTACTTCTAGATAACCTAATGGGTTATATAATCCATGGATCTCAAGTATTACCCATTTATAGCATGAAGAAACAGGGCCCTGTGAGATGACTCAAAGGCTCAGTGAGGAAAGGTGGCAGTTTTTGGACGCAACAACCTGAGTTTAATTTGAGGAACCCATAGGTAAAAGGAAAGAATTGAATCCTGCAAAGTTGTCCTCTGGTTGTCTGGCTGCCACATGTGCTCTGTGGCACACACACACACACACACACACACACACACACACACACACACACGTACATAAAGCAAAATTCCTATAAAAGAAATAAAGACATGGCCTAAGGCATAACACATATTTCATTAAACAGCCCTCATAATACTTACTACAAGTAAACAATTGTTTTAGGGCTAAGGAACAAGCTTGCACAGTTTTCCTCCTTTGGTGTTAGCTTTGTTCACAAAGAGTTTTTCCTGTGATTTGCTATTATGCTAAACGGCACACCAGGAGCACTGATAACCCTTTTCTGATTGAACTAAATATTTTTACATTTTTATTAAAAGTTGGATTTTCACAACTCTGCTGATTAGAAAGCTCTCACGCCGCATCTATCGACTTCTCTTCTTTTATCTCACAAATGTAGCTGACTAATGAGCCACACAAAGGCTAAAGAGAAATAGTCCTGCTAACGGAAAACCAACAAGGAGCAGGGAATGAGAAAGGTGTCAAATAAAGTCATCTCACCCAGTGTTAATGATTTCCTCCTTCAGCAACTTGTGTGGGACATACTGAGAAAATTGTGAAATGAAGAAAACAGGCCTGAAAGCAGCTGAAAGATGGATTAAAAAGAAGTTATATTTGTGCATATGGTCATAGACTTTTATATGATGCTTCTGTAGAATAGGAAGAGTGAGGGTTACACTGTTGGAAATACAGATGTCTGTAGTTCATCTAGTCTAGACCCTGGTTGGGGAGATAAGATATGAATACAAAAAAAAAAATCAGTAACTTCATTGATTCCATTTAATCACTTGATTTGAAGCCCAGGAAGGTCTTCCTGCTAACATCAGTACTTTTAATACCAGTTGTCTGTAAAAACTGATTCTTTTTTGTAAACACACCTTTGACAAAGTATGAATATATATTATTAAAAGTTGGAAACTTCACTTGATAGGAACTTTAGTGACCAATTGTCTCACTGGTCGTGTTATGACATAAGAAATTTTCTGCATGGTCTGATTATGCCCATCAATGTAAATGAAAAGATCCTGCTGATTAGATTTGAGTAGCATGATACAACAACTATTAAATCAAATTATTTTCAAAACAGAGTCTATTGAACACCAATAATTTTAGAAATGTCAGTCTATATCCTTCTCTCTAACTGCTAATCAAGCACAATCATGAAGACGTCATTTGGCACAAATGACATTTTCAGAAAATTATTAGCCTTAAAGATTTACGAAGGCAGAACTTCTAGCATACCTCAGAAATTCTTTGGAAGGCCAACTGGCCTTGTCTATGACAAGGGGAAGAAAGAAACAGCATATACCACTAAGATCAAGTACATTTTGAACAAAGACCCAGAGAACAGGTCGCTTAGTTCAGACTGCATAAATGTGGAATAGAGCAGAGGTAAACTGATACCTACTAAATTTATGGTGTTTGGTCTGACTTAAATAAGATCATCTTTATTTTACTAACTCTACACTGTATGATAAATAGCCATGTAATCTTTCTATGGGTTTTGTTTTCATTGTAGGTTATGGAATAGAATTTGTGCCAGTGATCAAAGGGAAGCAGTATGAGAGCACAACTGGGATGACAGGGAATGAAGAAATGACAGATAGACACACAGAAAAGCTGAGATCGGGTAGGCAACTGTAGTCTGACAGAGGAGAACTCTAGTAGCCTGGAAACTCAGAATGTTGATTCCAGGCAGCTTCTTAGTTATCAGAGTAGCTCATGTCCACTCCCCCATCTCAGTGCTGGGACGCCATCTGACTTGGACCTGTGCATTCTGCCACAGTCTCTGAATGCTCATATGGGCATCAGTCCTGTTGTGTGTGTAATACGTTGTTTCCAGTGCATCTGGTTCTTAAAATCTTTCTGCCTCCTCTTCCACATCGTTCCCTGAGCTCTGGCAAGAGGAGTTTAGTGAAGACATCAAGGAGTCTCACTGTACATTGTCTATTATGGATCTCTGTATTAGTTCTCATCTACTGTAAGCAGTTCATCATCTCTGATGATGGCTGCTCAAGACATTGAAATACAGGTATAGCACACTGTCCTTAGGAGTCATGCTCTTTCTGTGTTACTTTAACAAAACAATAGTATTTGGTTTCCCTCTTGACCACAACATGTGTGCCGGTATTGTACCAGCATGTCATATATGCCAGTTAAAGTTGTAGATTGTAGAGTTTGTAACTTAACTAATGTCAACCTTGCTCCTCTCTTAGTATTCATGCAAAGTATTTCTGAGTACCACTAATTCTAGTCAGTAGTGGTAAAGGCTCTAGTTAGGCACAAGCACAACTTCTTCATGCTCAGTGAGATATGTAAGTGTTATCTTCAGCAATACGGCCATACCGTCAGTTTATGGAGACCAACTAATAGCCTTCTTCACAATTACCTGGGATGTTTGGGCATGTCCCTTTGGTCAATGACTCAACCAGATGTAACTCATTCCTGGCACTTCTGACTTGGCTGAGATTGGACCTCAATATAGTTTTAATTTATGTTTAGCAATAGGCAAACATGGTGAATACTTTTTCGTTGTTGCTGTTTAACATATTTATTGGCCATTTGCATCTCTTCTATTGAAAGAAAAAAATCCCCAAATTTGAAATTTCTGTTTAATTCATTTGCTCATTTGTTGATTGGTTGTTGATTGTTGATTTGTTGACTTGTCCTATGGTATTTTGTTACCATTGTCTTTGGTGGTAAAGATCTGGGAGAGTGGAGCCTAAAAACGAGGCAGGCTAAAGTCTCATGCAATAGCCAACTTTATTCAGAGCATCAGACAATTTATATCATGAGGGTATTCTGAGAGTTAAACAAGGTCATGAACAAGGGTCACATGAGTTTAGGCTTAAACAGTCACAAGGACAAATCAAAACATCATTCTGAACAATAATGTGGAAGATGACGAATAATAAATGGTAAAGCTCACTTCTGTTATTACATCTGGAGGGACAAGAAACACATTCCAAGGAAAACCCTTGCTTTGGAGGAACAGAGATTGCAAGAATCTAGTCTTATTTACTTAGAGTTCTCTCAAAAGATCTCAGAAAGCTCCTCGTATAGCTTTATTCATAGTGTTCAGGCTATGTTTCAGCTTTAAGCTTTGATATTACCCCCCTATTGTAGGCATAGCTATCGAAGATGTTTCTTCCATCACATAGCCCATCTTTACTCTGCTAAATCTTTTACATTTCATACAATCCAAATTTTCAATTCTTAACAGTGTCTCCTGAGCCACTGAAAAATCTTTGCAGAAAGCCTTCAGCTCTGTCTATATCCTTAAGTGTTTTTCTTCAAGTAGTTTCAGACGTCCAGGTCCCGCATTAAAGTCTTCAATTCATTTTCAATCGATTTCTGTACAAGGTAAGAGATAAGGCTCTAGTTTCCTTCTGTGACTGGTGCTACTTAGGTTTCCCAGCATCAGTGGTGCAAGAGGTTGTCCTTTCATCCAGCTGTGTCTTTGATACTTTGGACAAAATACGGGCGCTCCTAGCTACATGAGTTTGTTTTTTTTTTTTTTCCTGTGTCTTTTATTCCACCTGTTCTTATGCTTACTTTTATTTCTTTACCATACTACTTACATTACTGTGTTTCCAGGATAATTTAAGGTCAGATACTGCCATGCTCTGTGCTGCTATTAGAGACCAAGCTGATGTCTACGATCTGTGCTGCTGCCAGAGACCAGGCTGATGTCTGCGGTCCATGCTGCTATCAGAGGCCACGTTAATGTCCATGGTCTGTGCAGCAGTTATAAGCCATGCGAATGTGTGTGGTTGTGATGGTTTGTATATGTTTGGCACAGGGAGTGGCACTGTTTGGAGGAGTGGCCTTGTTGTAGTAGGTGTGTTACTGTGGGCATGGGCCTTAATACCCTTTTCCTAGATTCCTGTAAATCAGTCTTCTACTAGTGGTCTTCAGATGAAGATGTAGAAATCTCAGCTCTGCCTGCACCATGCCTACCTTGATGCTGCCATTGATGATAATGGACTGAACCTCTGAACCTGTAAGCCAACCCTAATTGAACATTGTCCTTGGTGATGGTGTCTGCTCACAGCAGTAAAACCCTCACTAAGACAGTGGTCCTCATTAACCATATTGATGTCCATGATCCATGGTGCTGCTGGAGACTGGGTTGATATCTGTGATCTAAGCTGCCACCAGAGACTATGCTGATATCCATGGTCCATGTTGTCCCTGAAGACCATGTGGACATCCATGGTCTGTGCTGATGCCAGCTGCTATGGGCAAGAAAGCTTTTCAATGGTATTGATAATTCCAGACTCTAAGAATGATAGACATTGAAGTCTCCTGTGACTCTTGCCCAGCCTCCAAAACCATTCCCAACAGGAAGCTATCGAAGTTCTTAAAAAGTGTAATAAAGGCTGGGCTTGGTGGCGCACGCCTTTAATCCCAGCACTCGGGAGGCAGAAGCAGACAGATTTCTGAGTTCAAGGCCAGCCTGGTCTACAAAGTGAGTTCCTGGACAGCCAGGGCTATACAGAGAAACCCTGTCTCCAAAAACCAACCAACCAACCAACCAACAAACAAAAAGTGTGATAAAGATTCTGAAGTGTAGCTCTTCAAAAGTGTCAGTTTCTGATGGAGGGGAGAGTAGAGGGCTCAGCTTTCTTTAAGTGGGTAACCACTTAGAGTTTGACCATGTTCCAGTAAGTATGTGGATAACACAAATTGGACTTGGTAGGATTTTTGTTGTTGTTGTTATAGGTTTAGGGTTTTTTTTGGGGGGGAGGGGAGTCAAAGGATGGGAGGGTGAAACTGGGAGGAGTAAGAAGTGAGTGTGATTGGGATGTATTGCATGATATTCCCAAATAATTAAAAAATATTACATTGAGGAGGATGTAGTCAGGTCTCGTGGTGTCCCCAGAATGAATCTTTTTGTTTAAGGTTGCTTTGACTACTTGGTGTCTTTTGTATTTCTATCTTTGTTAATATCGTTTTCTCTTGGTTTTCTGTCTTGAGTAAACATTGTTAATTTTGATTGTTGACTTGATAGGATTTGCTATCTTATGGTGACACAGCTCTGGGTATGTCTGTGAGAGTCGTGAGACCTACAGTGATAGTGGGCAGCACCCTCTTATCACTGGGAAGGGGAGCACAGAGCATGCATGATACCACACCCTGCTTTTTATGTGAGTGCTGGGATCTTAAGGCAGGTCCCCTTTGTAAGCAAGTATGCAATGAAACCATTGAACTAGAGTGTGGGTACAAAAAAAAAAAAGGTTTATTGGGACTATGTCAGGGCATAGAGAGAAGCAAAACGTCAGAAAAGCAAACAGATTGTATAAGACAGTAGGTTAGGGTCTTTTAGTTGGTATAGGCTGTTCAGATTGACTGGCAAATATTTGCTCCTGCATCTTTAATTAATTAGTTAATCTTTAATTTAATTAGTTAATCTTTAGGGGGAGATTAAGGAAGATATTGGTTTTCCTGATAAACAGAAAAACTATGGGGTGGGGTGGGGGAAGGAATGGGTATAGGGGACTTTCAGGATAGCATTTGAAATGTAAATGAAGAAAATACCAATAAAAAAATTGGAAAAAGTTAAAAAAAAAAAAGAAAGAAAAAAGAAAAACTACCTTTTGAGATTCCTGAGGGATGCTGAATTTAAGATGTTTTTAATCCAGTAAAAATCCTTCTGTTTACTTTGTCAGAGTACTTCTGTGTAGGACATTGTTACCAGCACAGCCATGTGGGAGGCCACTTTGGACTTAACATTCCAGACTTCTGTTGATAATAAGGAGCAACAGGAGGCCTCTGGCTACTTCATGCTGATTGGGTGTTTGAGGAAGGGGGTGGTCTGGGATGTTTATCCAGAGTAGGAGGTCTGAGAAAATCCCATCAGAAACATCTGCTTTACTGGACATTGGGTTATCTCAGTCGTTTTCTCCTGAGCAAAGCTGAAGAGACAAGGAACAGTCACTATTTTGAGAAGCCTAAAGATGAGTGTGTTAAGGGGGTGTAAAGCCAGGGCACCAGAAAGGATCACAGTGATAAGCCTACATTGGACTCTGTCCCTGAAGGCTGTGGTTTGTAAGCTAGTTTACATTTCTAATTCTCTCTTCCATTTGGACAGACCAGATCAGATAGTAGCAAAATTCTTCATTGAGGAAGAGGCCAGTGCCCCTCTTTTGCTGTTAGCAAGTCCAGGGCTTGCCAGTTTTGTATGAATACTGGAGCAGAGAAGATAAGCTGGCTCTGTAGTAGTTGCAGGGCCAAGGTTAATTCCTGGATGGTATCTGCCATTTCCATGGAAATCTACTGAGATAGAATGGATTATAAACAGAAGATACAGTTCAGAAGCTTAGTGGGATATTTATCTTGCACATGTAATTTTAAATTTTCAGACCTGCTGTATGGTTCTGGTAGTTGAGAAGGTAGAAAGAAAGGAGGCCTAGGGTCAGAGGACAGAAAGAGCCCATCCTCAGTTATAGGTGGTCGGTGAGAAAGCTAAGGTTTCAGCATCCCTTTGACTGACAGGAGTACTTGTCATTAGACAAGAGATCTAGAAACCATTTGAGCTATGACAGATGGATCCATATAATGACCCCTTGAAGCTTAGCTGCCATTGGTGTGGTGAGGCTGATCAAATGTGCAACTGTCAAGTAGAGACTAAGGGACTGTGGGTGAGTGGGTTTCAAATAATAAACCCAATGGTTTATTTTACCCAATGGTCATAGGATTGGGTGATAGGCTAAAGGAAAAAAATGATCAGGGTGTTCCCAGGGATGGTATCTTAAGAGACTGAAAGAATGTAAGTAGTCATGGATGGGACTGGTTCCAAAGAAAGTAAGCTTTCCAAAAGAAAAGGATGGCTGTACAGTAACTCAAGTGGACTGAGGAAGGAGGCTGGGGGAATATCCCCAAAGGACTAGAGGTAGGTGTTGAGACTAAGGAAAGTGAACTTTGCAAGACACTTTTTGTAGGGTTGCAGGCCAGCATCTGCTCTGCCGCAGAGTTTAACTGTTCTTATCCCACACGGCCACAGTGGTGGTTGCTGGGCTGTTTGGAAGCCCCAAGGCACCACTCTGGAGGTGGGAAAAGTGCAGTCTTAAGTGTGTGAAAGCTGGACCTGGCTGGATGCCGGGGCTGGGTGGGTGGGTGGCATTCCCTGGGACCTGTGACAAGGACAGATTGTGGGATTCTAAGACTCTTGGACATCCAGTCACTGCTGGGAGTCAAGGAAGAGTAGAGAGCTGAGTTTGTGGCCCCGTGGGCTGGAAACAACGTCTAAGCCCAGGGCCTGGGGTGGGGTGGGGGGGGCTAAGGGGGGAGTGAGGAGCTCCAGATTTTTCCATGGGGATGATTGTCCTTGGCTTGACAGAGGCAGGCTTTGTGGCAGTTGGGAGAGACCTTCTATGGGAGATTAGGCTCTGTGGGAGAAGGCCTTC
Organism: Mus minutoides; assembly: GCA_902729485.2. Classification (NCBI taxonomy): domain Eukaryota; kingdom Metazoa; phylum Chordata; class Mammalia; order Rodentia; family Muridae; genus Mus; species Mus minutoides. Next base: position 1,301,741 of record LR749729.1, read on the forward strand.
TTCATGGCTCCCCAAAGCGGATCTTAATGAAAAGAGTCTGTGGTTCTAAACTGTTTATTGTCGTGGTGGAAAGTGGACGTGTAAAACCATACCCCACTTCTCAGGGTGGGCCTGAGATTAAATCTCTTGGGGTGTTTCGGTGCTCACCTTTTGTGGGGTGGAATGTCTGCGAAGGGAAGCTTATTGGCTAAGCCCTCTGGACCTCTAGGTACTTCATTAGCCTGGAAAACTCTATCTTAAGCCTATGTGACCACAGGTCACATCTCATTTATGTGAGAAGCATGGCACTTGTTTCAAGTTAGCAGACTGTCAGGGAGCTGGGAGTCACCTAAGCCTCAGGTGTTAGCCCACTGAGTCTCTGGGTCTTGACCTGTTCTACCTTACCAAACTTCCTGGCATGGTTTTATGTTGAAAAACTTTTAGTAGTTTTAATGAGCCCATTAGTCCTTTCTACCTTCCTTCCCTGAGGACTGGGGACAGTAGGGAATGTGGAGATACTATTTTGCCCCTACAGCAAACTAATTGGATGGCTTTAGAGATGAATGGTAGACCATTATCTGATTGTATGTATCTAGGAAGTCTAAAACTGTGCATAAAATCATACAAAAGATGGGGACATACTGCAGGCTCAGTCAGAGTAGAGAAAGCTTCTAGCCATCCCAACAAAGTGTCCACCATAGTAAGAAGAGATTTATGGTTTTTTTTGCTTGAAGGCATGTGTGTAAAAGCTATCTGCCAATCCTTCCCCCAGAAGACTGCCCCAAAATTAGTCTGGAACAAAATTCAAGGGTTAGAGAATGAGGGGGTTGTGAGGTGCTATCTTGGGGTGTTTCGGTATAAGTGGATTGGTAGGTAGCCTTAGGTAGGACAGAAAGGCTAGTGTAGAAGAAGAGAGGTTGGAGGAAGCAGAAGAGAGGTTGAGACCCAATATGAAACAACTTGTGACTAAGTGTCAGGAAGGGCATCGCTTGAGTGTCAGGAAAACAGTATCTGTCCTGTAAATTCCAGCACAGGAGGCCCATGACGGCTGGCTTCCACAGCCTGGAGGCTCTGCTATTGAGTCTCAGAGCAGCTATAATTTACGTTTAGAGGAGTTAAGAGGAAAGCAAGTAGGGGTGTTGGCAGACCTCCTTAGTAGTCTTGTCAGTGAAAGCATTTTCTAAAACTATATTGTTACTACTGGTCTGGTGATCTCAAAAGTGTAATAACTGTCACCTTCTTGGGAAGATAAAAGGCTTCTAGGAGCTTTAGGATTGAGCTTAGAGGGCCTCTGGGCTAATAAGGAGGCTGGAGTTGGTGCCCTCAGGTAAGTGTTAATT
>LR749729.1:1308059-1350358 GCA_902729485.2 Mus minutoides
TATACTATGATCAAGTTGTCTTCATCCCAGCAGTGTTAGTCTAGTTTAATATATGCCATTCAAAAATATAATACAGTAGTAAGAGGCCAGGCTTTTCCCTGACTATACTCCCCCCCTCCCTAGAAGTGCCAGCCAGCCACTAGGCCTCTCTTATACCTCGCCAGGGGCCATACTGATGTTTCTAGTGATGTTACCACAAAGGACCATGCCCATGTCCATACCCTGTGCTTCAGCCTAAAGCCACATTGATGTCTGTAGGCTGTGCTGCTGCTAGGTGCCATAATGACGGGAGTGGCCTGCGCTGCCTCCTGAGGCCATGGTGATTGCCGGGGCCTGTGCTGCCCAAGTTCATGTTTATGTCCAAAGGTCCTACTGCAGCCAAGGTTTGTGTTGATGTCCATATCCCTTGTTGCCATGCAGGGCAGTGCTGCTGTCCGTAGTCCATGCAGTCCAAACCCATGCTGATGTCCACAGGCCATGCTGCCGCCAGGAGCCATACTGATTAAATGGTCTGCACTGCCACATGAAACCATAGAGGTATCTGTTGTCTGGGCTGCTCCAAAGGCCTTGTCTAGGTCCATGGCTGGCAGCCATTTTCATGATCTATGCCATCACCAGAAACCATCTGGAGGACCATGTTCAGTGCTCCCACGGAGTGTGAAGAGCACGAGACTTCTTTTGCTGTGGTATTGATGATTGCAGATAACGCACGCGAGAGCAAGGGACATGGAAGTCTTCTGTGACAACCCATACCTCCACCAACCCCCTACCTGTACCTTCCAAAAGGAACAGCCTAAACAGGAAGCCACCAAAGAGAAAGCTTAATATCTGTTACAGAGATAATGAAGCAGCTTCTGGTGGGAGTACAGGAGGGGCAAAACTTGTTTCTGCATCCGGGGCAGGCCACTGAGTTTGACCATGCTCCAATGAGTAACACTAAACGGACTTGGGTTGTGTTTGATTGTTTTTAATTCTTATTTTTACTTTTACTTTTTTTGGACAAAGAGGGACTGGGTACTGAGTGTGCTCAGGGATCATGATATGAAATTCCCAGAGAGTCAATACAAATGTTATATTGGGGGTGGGGGGATAGCATTTTTCTCTACATTAGGAATGAGGGAAGGGCGTCTATTCTTTCCACTGTTATTATGCTTGAAATATTAGCTATAGAAGATGAATAATAGGTTATACAGATAAGGCCAATTATCTCTATTTGCATACCGTATGACCCTAAACTTAAATAGGCCTAAGGACTACATCAGTGACCACTTATCTGAAAAAAAAAAATTATAGCATCAACATGCAAGCATTAGTTGTTCCTTTATATATGGATAATAAATTTGTTAAGAAAGAGATTAAGGGGAACCTATCTCATATTTTTGATTGAGAAGAGAAAAAAATGGAAAAAGTCAGAATAAACCTAGTGAGAGAGGTGAAAGATCTCTACAATAAATCTTTTAAAAAGTGAATAAATTTGAATATTCAGACAAAGTCAAAGCAGATAGCTCAGTAAAAAAAGCGCTTTCTGCACAAGTGTGAATGTTGGGTCAAAGCATCCCCGCCCAAATGGCTATGATAGTGATAATATCCTAAACAGAAGGACTTGAACCAGCTAAAGAGAAGGATTGTTACTGAATAAACACAAGGCTAAAAGTCAGCACTCCTCAGGAATCCCAGAAGGTGGATTTCTGTTTGCCAGGAAACCCTTAATCTGCGCTCAGAGGTCAAACACCTTGGGCAAGAACATCTAGTTCTCAGTTGATATGAGTATCCTGTATCAGATCAAAGGCCCCACCCAACTGTCACAAAAATATGCTTGTTGTTCTTCCACTTTGATTTTTGCTGTCCCCTGAGAGATAGTATTGACAACTTGATCCCAAATAAACTTTTCTATCTCTGAGCCGCTTGGATGAGTAATTTCACTGTATTCAGCAATTTGGTGCTGATAACCAGGAGGGATGACCAGGTTTCCCCAAGGGCCTTGCCCCTCTTAACAAAACCAAACTGACAGTTTTGCTCTCCTGGGTACAGGTCAGTTACCTATGCTGGCTTGTGTCCCCACCACATTCTCATCCAAATTTTAGAGTTCACCTCTCTGGCCATTTTTTTTTCCTTAGCCTTCCATACCTACTCATCTCTGATCACCTATTTGGCTAGGTAAGCCTCAGCTAAGAGGTTAACTATTTCCAACAGAATTTATTACCGCTTATCTCCAAGGGAAATGATTGTTTAGCACTCTGAATACTCCCCCTCCCAGCCTTTTCTTGCTCAAAGGTTTCCCCACATAAGACTCTGGGTATTTTTGAACCTTTCTTTAGCTCATGATTTGTAGTACAATTTGAGTGTAGTTTAAAATTTCTGTTAAATTATTAGCAGGAAATGTTAGACTAAACTTGCCATAGAAAGGGTTAATGGCTTTAAAAAAAATCCATGAATAGATTATCTTAATTTGCTACAGACTACCATACATGTAACTTGGATTCAACTCTTATTTAGGAAAATAGATTTTTTAAAAGATAGCTTGTTCTGAAGGAGCTGTTTAGCATGGGGTTTGCAACCCCATGGGGGGAGCAACACTGTCAACAGGCCAGATCCCCCAGAGCTTCCGGGGACTGGACCAACAATCAAAGAGTACTCATGGAGGGTCCCATGGCTCTGGCCACATATGTGGCAGAGGATGGCCTTGTTGGACTTCAGTGGGAGGAGAGGCCCTTGGGCCTGATGGGGTGCCATGCCCCAGTGTAGGGGAATGCCAGGACTGGAAGGTGGAAGGCAGGAATGGGTAGGTGGGGGGGGGAGCACCCTCATGGAGACAATAAGTAAGTAAGGGGGAAGGGTAATAGGATAGGGAGTTTCTGGAGGGAAGACCTGGAAAGGGGAGAACATTTGAAATGTAAATAAAGAAAATATACAATAAAAGGGGAAAAAAGAAAGAAAGAAAGAAACAAACAAACAACCTGCATCTCTGCCAAGTACCCGTTATCCAACTTCCTTCCAAGCCTCGAGGAATCACATCTACACCCAGATCAACTTGTTTTAGTCTCCAAAGGCGAGAAAGTAGGAAAGTATGCAGTATTTGCCTCTTGGGATTTGATTTATCTTACTAGCATCATATATATATATATATATATATATATATATATATATATATATATATATATATATATATATACTTTATTTTATATATTTTTTAAAATGTTATCTTACTAAAATCCTACATTTTGTAGTAAAAGGCAATTTTATTATTTAATTTAGTGGAATGATATCTAACCGTGTGTATATACCACTGCTTCTCAACATTTGCTGATAGATACCTAGGCTGATTCCCAATCCTGGTTATTGTGACTGACACTAGTAACATTGAGGGACAGGTGTCTATTCAACATATGCTTACATCACTTCCTCAGGTTATACAACTACTAATAGAACCACAGACCATATGAGTGTTTGCTTTTAGGTTTTGTGAAACATTAATGCTTTTCCCATAAAGACCAAACAAACTTACATTCTCATCAATCTGATGAGAGTGTCCATTTCTTTACATCTTTACATGCACTGTGTGTGTCTTTTGAAAAATATTATTTTATCTTTACCTTTGAGTGTGTGTAAGTGTGTGTGATGTGTGTGTGTGTGTGTGTGTGTGTGTGTGTGTGTGTGTTTTGGTGTCTGTGAAAGCCAGATATGTCCTCTGGGTCTGGAATTACAGATAGTCATGTACTGCCTGGCATGGGTGCTTGGAATAACTTGGGTCATCTTCAAGAGCTGTAAACTTTCTTAACTTCTTATTCATCTTTCCAAGCCCCTATTTTTTGTTTTCTCCATGATAGCCTCAGGTGATATCCCATTGTGGTTTTGATTCATGTGAAGGCCAATGACATTAACCAGTTTTAGTGAACTTGTTAGCAATTTTTATTTCTTCTTTCAAGAAGTGTCTGTAGAGGTTTATTGTGCTTTAGAAATTCTATTACTTATGTGTGTGAGATGCTCTTGATTTGAATTCCTTATGCATTCTGAACACCAATGTCTTCTTACAGGAGCAGTTTGGAAGTATTTTGTCCTATTCTGCATGGTCTCCCTTTATTCTGTCCTTTGTTCCCTTCATGTGTAAAGCCTTTAGTTGGATATAATCCCACTTGCTTATTTTGGCTTCTATTAATTATGTTTCAGCGTCTTCTACCAAAGTCATTGTTGTGCTTTGAATAGGAATGGCCCATAGATTTGAGTACTGGGTCACTAGAAAGTGGCACTCTTCGAAGGGATTAGAAGGTGTGGCCTTGATGAAGAGGAAGTGTATCACTGGGTGTATGTGGACTTTGAGATTTTTGGGAGTCCAAGCCAGACCCAGTGTCTCTCTCTGCCTCCTGCCTTCAAATCCAGATGAAAAATTCTGTTACTCTCCAGCAGCGTGTCTGCCATCACGCCTCTTTCCACCACAGTGATAAAGGAGGAAACCTCTGAGACTGTACGCAAATCCCAATTAAATCCGTCTTAAAATATGAGTTGTGACTGTCATGGTGTCTCTCCACACTGACTGAGACAGCCATCAAACATATCCAGGAAGTGAAGTGTTTCTTCCATGTTGTTCTGTGGTAATTTCATAGATGCAGGAATTACTTACATCATTGGGGCATTCAGAGTTGGTTTTACATGTGTGAGAGAAGGAAGGGGGGTTGTTTACCTTCTTCAATTGTCCCAGGGTCTTCTATCAAGCTTTTATGGTTAGCACTCTACGTGTTGGTGGTTGCATTTCTGAAGTGTGCTTTGAATTTAGATTTTGTGTGTTCTCCGCCATTCCTATCATCAGTGTTTGCCTTGGAGAGATCAGTTATCTCCTTGGTCTCAGTTAACTCTAGTCACACACATTACTAATTTTTTTTTCCTCAATATCATGAATGAAGTTGTTCTCTTGTTTACCTTTTCAGTGAATTTTTTACAGGTGTATAAAAAGATGTTACTGATTAAATGCTGATTTTGTGCCTGATAACTTTACTGGATTCATTAGTTTCAACACTTTGTAAACTAGAATCTGTAGGCTTTTCCATGTTAAAATCACATTATAAGTAGTTTGAGCTCTTCTTTTCTTGCTTTTACACTTCCACTTTCTCCTATTTTATTGCTGTGACATTTCTGATCCTATCCTGTATCAGATACTATACTGTAAGACTCTGATCACATCTGGCTCCACTCTGTTTGAGTACAAGCATTTCTTTAATATCTAATAGCTTTAGAATTCTAACCACGAGGGGAAATTGACTCCATTTTTTGTCTGAGTTACTTAACCTAATATAATTCCCTCCAGATTGATCCATTTTTCTATGGATTTCATTTTCTTTGTAGAAATCACATTTGTAAGCATAAAGTTTATTGTAGCTCAGAAAAAAATGAGTAAATAGCTTTCTCTGAAAGAAAAACATTATGACTGTGTGTGAAGTACAGTTATTTGGAGGCAGAAAAACATCGATAACAAACATTTCTACATTTTTTTCTAACTTTCTTACAGAAGTTACCAACCCATTTCTAGTCTCGTTAGAAAGAAACTACATAGGCCCCCAAATTGGCTGAAAATAAATGGAAAACATTAACAAATAAGCTATACAGAGAAGGGGCACAATATAACTTATGAGAGCGTCTCAGAGATTCCCCAGTGGCAACAAAACCGTGTGTGTTGGTGATTTGAAGTTCTTCTGTGATCTCTGTTTCAGTCTAAGGACGTGTGTTAGGTGAGCACTAGCTTTCCTGATGTTGTGACTTTTTAATATCACCCCTCATGTGGGGGTGACCCCATGTCAGCACGTTATTTCATAACTGTAACCTTGCTACTGTTACGAATCGTAGTGTAAATATCTGTTATCTGTGTGGTCTTAGGCAACCCGAGAAAAGGTCGTTTGACCCCTAAAGGGGTCATGACCCAAAGAGAACAGCTGGTACCACTGAAACCCCCTTTTGTCAATAGAGGCTTCTCATCAGTAAAGTGATCACGGTGGCTCTCAGCAGCTCTTTGGGAATGGTCCCTTAATGTTTCAAAGCAAGCGGAAGCACTTCTGATGACATCTTTGCGGTAATGCCATTGGCACTCTCACCAAACACTTAGAACTGTGGTGCAGTGCACGGGACCTCATCCACCATGGTATTTAGAGAACCATTTGTTGGATGTTTCCACGGTGAAGAAGGACATCCTGCCAGTCTTCTTGCCAGAGCCACCATCTCTGCTTTGATCAATTAAGGTGAAGGCCCATTTGAACTTCAGAATAGTGGTGTCAAACATGACAAACACCTTGGCTGTAGCACAGTGGATGTATTTTTGTGGCACGGTCGCTCCACATTTGGTATTAAATCACTGAACAGTAAGGAGAATGCTATAACTGGAGCTGGAATGTGCTATAATGATCATACTTGAGACCTGCAGCAGCTAAAACACCTTCCTGACATTGCTTAGCTAATAGAGGGGAAGCCCCAGCAGCAGCTAACAGAGTGGGCCTGGATTCCCTGAAGGGTCATGAGAAGCAAGATGCCAGAAAGGTCAGTGGGCAAGCTCCTGACTGGTCTCTGGGAGACTACAAAAATGCAGAGGGGTATGTAATGGCTAACTGGCTGCTGTTTCTGACTTCCCTCTTGAAGTGACAACCTCATCCTCCATTTTTCTTTCTGTAGAGGGTTGTATCTGTGAATTATGTGAGTTTTGCTTTCCACTCCATGATTGTAATATATTATGCTTATTAACATGTACATCCACCATCTTTGCATTCCTTGCATTATTGTCTTGGGTTACAGTATACAATCTTTTTATATGCTGTAAGTTTTGATTTGCTGGTCTTAAATACACTCATCAGCCTCTCTAGTAGAGCATACTGGGACAAGCTGTGTGTGCCTCCATGCCTAGTAAAATGTAGCAGTTGTATGAGAGTTTTCCCATACATATTCATCGGAGATACTGGCCTATAATTTGACCTTTCTGCCTATCTGCCTATCTATCTGCCTGCCTGCCCGCCTCTTTCCCTTTCTGTCTTTTCTCTCCCTGCACTTTTGCTTTATGTGTTCTTTTAGAAGTGAAGCTCTGTTTGGTTTTGTTTGCAAGAAGCACATCACTGAGTCTTAAATGCATCCATCCAGCCTATATCTTTTAAATGAGGAAGTTAATCCATCTGTAGTCAAGGCTACCACCGCAGTGTAAAGGCTTTATCTTGCACTAATTTTCTTCTGGTTCTTTTGTGTTGCTTCGTTGGTGGTCGCCTTGCCTCTACCTCCCAAGCGGTCAGCTTTGCGGTCACACATCACCACACTAAGCCTTTCTTCTTCCCCTCAGAAGGTTAGCTTTCTTTTTTTCAGCTCTGTTGGATGAAGCATTCATGTCGGGAGTCCCCTCCTCCTCTTAGTTTACCACATTTTCTGCCAGTCTGTAACGTTTCTGTTGAAAAGTAGGTATCAAGGTCTTTGCTAAACATGACTTGATGCTGTTCTCTCACCGTTTTTAGAACCTTCCTTGCTTGTATTTTTGTAGTTCAATTATAATAGGCCTTCAATGGAAGCTTTTCTGATTACAAGTGTGTGTGTGTGTGTGTATCCTCAATCACCTGATTATGCACATTTTCTCATGACATGAAACATTTTCATTGCTGTTTCTTTGAACAGTATTTTCAATGTTTTTCATCCTGGAAAGTCTGCATTGCAATGTTTGTTCAAGTAGTGTCCCAGACGTGAAAACACTCTGCCCTTTGATCAGTGACTTCAGCAGTCACGCGATTTCAGCACAGGGACCACTTATATCCCTGCTCAACTCATCAGCCTTTGGCTACACTGCCTGACCCTCTATTAATATTTACATTGTATGTATTTATCGATAAGTTTCTTTCAGATCATTACATTTCATATTTTATTGTAATTTTTGTGAATAGAATGCATCTACGCCATTGAAAAAAATCATCTTTACTCTCATTTTATTTTTATGTATTTTGTGTTGTGTGACAGTTTCTTGCTATGTAACCCTGCTGGCCTGGAACTCACTATCTAACACACATGGGTCTGGAAGTCACCACTCTCTTACCTTAGTCCCTTGAGCACTGTTGGCTTTGCTCTATGTTCACTGTAATTGCTGACATAGTTGCAATGAATCTACTATATTTTAGTTTATGACATTATAATAAAATACCTTAAAGTTGGGAATTTATAAACAATATGCTCCCTTGTATGTCTGGAAGCTGGGAGAGGTCCAGGTCCAGACCCCTATGGATGTCATGTTTGGTGCTGGCTTATTCTTTCTTACGTGTGGAGTGTTTGCTGCGGGCTCACATAGCTCAAGACAGAAAGTCATTTCATGGCCTAGTCAGCTTTTATTCTTATTTTTAACTTTTTGAGATATAGAGGATAAAACATAGGGCCTCGCATGTTCCAGGCAAGCACACTGCATCCTGGACCTATAAAGTAATCCTCTAAAGGTTATACTTTCTAAAATTATTGCATTTTGGATTAAATTTGGACATGAATTTTAGAGTCACATGGTGTTCTCACCATTATATGCCATCTTCTTGTTTAGCTTTAAGCTTTGTTCAATTCATTTTATACAGTTTCTCAATTATCTGTTCTTGATATAGATAGACAGACAGATAGATATGGATATAGGTATAGATTACATATATATATATATATATATATATATATATATATATATATATATACACATATATATGCAGATAGATACCTATGGATATAGATATGCAGATAGATAAATATCTATAAAGATATATACATGTATAGACCTACATATGTGTAGATTAAAAATTATAGGTTATAGATTATAAATTATAGATATGTAGTTATCATCTAGTAAAATGGCTCAAAGAATAAAGGTGCAAGTCACTAAATTGGCTGACTGAGTTTGCTCCCTGGGGCAGGCATAGTAGAAAGACCCACTACCCAGAAATTTTTCCCTGACTTGCCCTCTCACACTGTAGCATGTGAACATACACATGCACACACACACACACACACACACACACACACACAAACGTGACATTAAAATCGTCTTATTTTATGTCTTTCAACTTTTAACATAGATCTTTCATGTGAAAAAATTTCCATGCTTTAAAACTCCATACATGACACTCTTGCTATTGATGGTATAACCACCAGAGGCATTTCCATATTTGCTACATATTCTAGAAGAATTGTTGTTGACGTATATGTCTTTGGTATCTTATTCTTATTTTCTCTGAGGGGCTTCATGCTTTACTGTGTTTCTAGTCTTGTATCTTGTTGCAGCCCCTTTCAGCCTGAATTAATTGTTTGGTTATATCTTCTAGCCTGGATGTGCAGACAAAGATTTCGTCCTTTGTCTCCAAATATTCAATTTCACTTTCATTGTGAGTATATTTTTTAAGGATAAAATTTTAAGTCATTTCTCCTTTCAGTTTATTTTAAGATTTTTTGAGACAGGGTTCCTCTGTAGAGCCCTGGCTGTCCTGGAACTCACTTTGTAGACCAGGCTGGCCTTGAACTCAGAAATGTGCCTGCTTCTGCCTCCCAAGTGCTGGGATTAAAGGCGTGCGCCACCACTCCCAGGAGAAGATTTTTATTTATGAGTGTGTATGTGCGCATTTGTGTTTATGTGCACCATATACATACAGAAGCTATAAGAGGACATCAGATCGCTTTACACTTAGAGTTAGGTAATTGTGAGTTGCTGTCTATGTGTGTGGGAACTGAATTTAGGTCTTTTGAGTTTTATTTTGAGAAAATAATTGTCAGTTTTGGGGTTGCACCATGAATATAAGAAATGGTTCCTTTCTCCTACATTCTTCAGTGAAAGTCTCTTAGTATTTGTTTTAGACAGTTTTGCTGTCCTGGGCTTACTGTGTTCTTTTCTTCCTGTTTCTTGGAGTTTCTTGAGATGCTAGAATCTACAGCTGCATGCCTTCCATCAGTTCAGGACATTTCTGCACATTAAACTTCAGAGAGAGTTTCTGTCAGCTTTCTTTCCCTTTCTTTCCCACCTAGGTCCCTACACATTCCTGCAATAACTGTGTTGCTCCTTCATGCTTACTGATCCTCTCCTTGTCTGTATTCCTGTCTTCTGCTATATTTTACCCAGTCAATGCAATGTTACTTTTATATATTGTACTTTTGTATTTTATATCAATTCACTTATTGTACTGTGAATAATTTCCCCAGTTTTTTATTTAGCTTTTTAGATTTCAGCTCTTTATTAAAATTCTTTTTTTCTATACATTTCATCTTATTTTATACTAATTAAATTTAAGTTATTTTAAAACCATTATATATTAATTGCCTATCATCTTGATCGTCTCTCTGCCTCTAATTTTCATTTTTTCCCTTTGGTTTTCAGGAGCAATTTTCTGCCTCTTTGTCTTTAGAGATTTTATTATGTGCTAGAAATTGTACGTAAAGCAGCTCAGACCGCCATTGCTGTTAATTGTTTCCAGGGACAGCTAGCTCTCTTTTCTCCAGGGACAGCTAGCTCTCTTTTCTTGTTATGCAGGGACTGAGTGAGACTGATTGCTGCAATTCACCCAGACTGGATTATAGCTCAGGTAGAATCAATCAACTTCTGGTTTCAAATATCTTGAGGATAGTTCCTGTGTTTTGATTTGGTGTAGGCTCCTTTCTCTTTAAGAATAATTCTCCCAACATTGTGGCACTATGGGGGATTTCAGTTTAAACCTCCTTTAACTCTTCCGTACAACCCAGAACTCAATAATTGTCCCTAAGGGAAGCAGGCCCTATGATTTGGGGTTGATCTAGGTTCTTGTCTGTCCTACAGCTTTTTAAAGCTGTATTTCCCTGCAAGGTATTGTTGTTGTTGTTTTGTTGTTGTTGTTTTGTTGTTTTTCATTTTAATCTTAAACAATGCTTGTTCTGATCTGCATTGTATGGTAGATAATGTCTATCTCTCATGATTGTGATCCACCATGTGGTTGCTGGGAATTGAGCTCAGGACCTTTGGAAGATGTTCTTAATCACCTGACCAGCCTATTTTGTTTCTTTGTTTTGTTTCATTTTTTTGTTTGGTTTATTTTGTGTTTTGTCTCCCCCCCCTCCTCTTTTAAAGCCTGGCACTGGACTTGAAAAGCCTGCAAAGTCACGCAGCTTCCCTTTTGCTTGCTGACATTGGGTTTTCAGACTCAGTTCAGGACATCCTTGTTTCCTCTTCCCCTGAGAAGTCTCAAAGTGTTTGTGTAAGTTACTACAGGCTTTGAAGGTGATCGGTGACGTCTGTCCTACTGAATTGCATCATTGGCCAATTTCTTTCATCTATCTCTGTAGTGAGATTCCGTCTTAGTCCACTTGTGGCACTGTGACAAAATGACAAATGTATTTTCTTCCAGTTCTAGATGTTAGGAAGTTCAAGATGCCAGCAAATGTAACTCCTGGTGAAGATATGCTTCTTGTCTTAAAGGTTACAGCATTAATTTTCTTTCCCATATTATCAAGTTTGTGTCTTCTTAGAAAGCACTATTGAGTGGTTATAACGTGTCTCATGGGTAACTTCAATCTTTGGTCATAGTTTCTCTCTCTCTCTCTTGCTCGCTCGCTCGCTCTTTCTCTCTCTCTTTCTTTCCATATTGGGAAACTGAACCCAGGGCATCATGTATGCTCAGTGAACACCTTATCGTTGAGCTACCCTAGAATTTGCTTTTCTTATACAGACACAGATCTCATCACAGGACTTCCTCTTTACATGTACACTTAGTTATTTCTCAAAGGACTCACGTTTTGCCATAATCAGTTTGAGGGGTGAAGACCTTAGTGTATTTTGGGGAAGACAAATATCCCACACATTAACAATGTGTTCACATGACTTTGCAGACTCTCCTCATCCTCTATAGGAGGAGAACATTTTTTTCTTTCTCACTGGCAGCAGTTATAGATATGTAGATTTCTTTAATGACATCTTTGTAGAAGCCTCATTTGTCACTAATTTTTGCACGGTTGAGTCGTGCACATGTTAGGCAAGTACTCCATGGCTACTCTACAGCACCAGGCTCACAATTAAGTTTGAAATGCTGTTGAATCACCAGGCTGCCCTTAAATGAGCATATAGCTCTGCCATCAGAAGTACATTTTACAGCTGGACTTCAGGTCCGAGAGAAACAGATTCTTCTTGGCTGCTATAACTCAAAGAAGCAGCTGAGCCCACCCTGAAAATTATACAGCAAAACAATTCTGCCCAGCTGTACTTCTCTCAGGCCAGCTAAACTCCAACAAATCCACAGCCAGATACCCGAAACCTCACAATTTAGAGGCTCTTTGTAGGGTAGGCAACAAACTGAACAGTCATATTTTCTTCATGTCTAGCTTATGTTCCACAGTGGAGTCCTGAAATATTTCCACATAAGTTCCTTTTATTTCTTTATATGTGGATTTCAAAGAGACTCTTACTGCTTTGGGGTTACTTAAGTGCTGTTACATTATAATTTTTATTTGTAGATAGCAAAGCAGTGACATTCTGAATATTAATTTTGCCTTTGACTACCTTGCTGAATTGTTTTACTATCCATATCCTTTCAATATTGATAAGAAAATGACTATTTTATATAGACACTACATTCTAGAGTATATTTGAATGGATACTTCTCTGTATTTAAAATCTAGCACCACATTTTCCCACTGGCAGTTACATTACCTGTGAGTTTATTTCATGTCATCTTTTATGTAACTGGACCATGTCCTCAAATAGACTGTCTTAATCAAGTCTACACAGACATAATTTATGTGCAACAAAATCTACACACTTTCACTGTACAGTTTAATGAATCTTGACAAATGTATACAACTGGGTACAAGTGCAATCAAGGCTCAGAATGTTTCAATTACTCTAGAGGGATCCCCTGAGCCCTTTTGAAGTCAGATTTAGTCTTGAACACCAAAGACTTCATTGATTTCTTTTCTGTTTCTATAGGTTAATTCTGTCACTTTCAGAATTTGGTAAAATTGGAATAAAATAATATGTACAATTTTTTGTCAGGATTCTAGGGTTTAATATATTATTTTTGTAATTTAACTATGTTGCTTGGTAGGCTTTCTAGTTTTTTTTAAATTATGAAGCTATATTTCATGTGGGAATGTAGCACAGTTCAATCATTATCCAAATAAATAGATATTTGATATATTGGTATATTTTCACATATAAATGAATATGAGTATTCATATTTGCCTCCAACTCTAACTTCTATAAAGTTTCTTTTCTAAGAAAAAATATTGTTTGGGTATATTCATTTAGAGAGAGAGAGAGAGAGAGAGAGAGAGAGAGAGAGAGAGAGAGTTTATATGCAGCACTACTGTCATGGAGACCAGAAGAGGGCACTGGATCTAGAGCTATGGGCATTTGTTAGCTGCTGGATGTAGGTGCTCAGAATTAACCAGGGTCCCCTGAAGGAGCATTATATCCACTTAACCAATGAGCTACCTCTATAAGACCCTAATAAAAGTCCTGTATTAGACATGGCATCTGTGGAGGTTTGAATGGCAGTGGGTCCATAGTCTTATATATTTGAATACTTGATCACCAGAGGACGGCACTGTCTGACGTGATTAGGAGGCATGTCACTTGGGGTAGGCTTTGAGGTTTCAGGAAGCCCATGACAGGCCCAGAGTCTCTCTCCTCTGGTGTTTGAGTCCAGATGTAGAATCCTGAGCTTCTTCTCCAGTACTACGGCTGCCTGCAAAATGCCAGGCTTCCTGCCATGATAATGAACTAAACTTCTGAAACAACAAGCAAGCAACATTTAAATGTTTTCTTTTATAAGAGTTGCCTTGGTCATCGTCTAGCTTCACAGCAGCACAACACTGACTGAGACACCATGTCTCTTAAACGTGTATGAAACCAGAAAACTGCTGAGTCATGGGGTAGATGTAGTGCAAAAGTGAGTTTCTGTTTCAATGATAAAGTGCCGGAATCAACTTAAAGGAGGAAATGGTCTTGTTTAGTCACTGTTTTGATTTGTTTTGATTTGTAATTGGCTTTTGCCTTTAGAGATTTTTTTTTTTCAAGACAGGGTTTCTCTGTGTAGCCCTGGCTGTCCTGGAACTCACTTTGTAGACCAGGCTGTCCTCAAACTCAGAAATCTGCCTGCCTCTGCCTCCCAAGTGCTGGGATTAAGGACTTGTGCCACCACGCCCAGCTAGAGATTTTTAACTCATCGTTGGCCACTAGCTTGGGTTCTAGGGTGAAGCATTATACCATGATGATGGAGGTCAGTGAAAGAGTATGCTTTTAACTACAGGATGGGCAGGAAACAAAGAGACAGAAGAAGAAGCTAGAGTCCCAGTAACCCTTTCAAGATTAATTAAGTTCCCAATAACCTACTTTACTCTGATCAAACCGCATCTGATAAGTATTTCTAAATCATGCCTCAGCAGTTTTCACAAGCCTTCACATGGCCTTTGGGTAAGTGTTCAGTTCTAATGCATAGCAATATACTTTATTATTACATTTGTTTTATTTTATTTTGTACATGTCTCTATATGGAAGGTAGGGAAGAGTGCGTGCATACCATGGCATGCACATGGAAGTCTAAAACTTATGGAGAGGTATCGGCTTTCCCCGTCAGGGCTAGGATTAAGGCATGAACATGTGACAATTTTCTTTCAATGGAAAATATCCCAAGGTAAAGAATTTGTTTTTAAACTAAAGACTATAATTTATTTCAAATTAATTAAGTTCAATTTTGTATTTTTGTGTACACACATACACACACACATATGTATATATGTGACTTATGTTTTATCAAAGGAATACAACATTATTTTCAAGCTTTACTATTTTGGCAGCATTGAAGGAATTAAATAGATCCTAATCACATAGGTAAAATTTTGAGTTAGATTCAAGATTCTCTGTTTCATTGGTTTGTCTGACTAGATGGCTATGCATTACAGCCTTCTGATATTTTAAAATAAAGCAATTTTTTTGTCTCATTCATTTTATTTATTCATTTTGCCTTTCCCATTTCTTTGAATTCTGTATAGGTATTATTTATATGTGTGGGTGCCCACCTGCTAATGGAACGTGTGGAGGACAGAGAACACCTTGTGAGGAGCTTTTTGTCTTTCTACCACATGCTTCTTCAGGGTCAAACTCACATCATCAGGCTTGGCAGCATATGCTCTTACCAACCAGCTCAGCCATCTTAGCTGGCCTTCTCCTACTTTTAAACTAAGCTAAGCTAAGCTAAACTAGACTAAACTAAACTAACTTTCTAGGTCTCTTGTTTTTTTCTTAGAAAATTTGAAACAGTTGTAGCAAATTTTACACAAAGTAAAGCTATAGTTTTTGATTTGTGTTACATTGAGTCTATGACTCAACTTATACAGAGTTGAACCTAAACATTTAGTCTTTCAGCCCACTGACAAATACCTACTAAGTTAGGACCTGGAAATTGTTTTTTTCCAGTGGCCAATTCCTTTGAGTACATGTTTCAGTTAGCTTTCTAAGTTTATTCCTAATATATCTTGGTTTGGATGCTATTGTAAACGGTAATTTTTAATCAATGTTAATTTTCTTTGTTTATTGCTAGAGCAGATTAATATCATCCAGGTATCCTCATTTGGACCATACTATGTTGTTAATTTTGCTTATGAACTTTAGTGGCTTTTTATAGATCACTATTTTCTAAAGAGGTGGTTATGTTGTGTGTGAATGAAAAAGACTTGCTAATTTGCCAATATGCATTTACAATCTGAATGCTCCCTTCTTGTACACACACACACACACACACACACACACACACACACACACACACACCCTCACAGTATAATTTTCTCTGTGGGAAGGTATTTAATTGGAATTTTAATTTCCTTAACTAATGTAGGGAATTTTGGCTAACTGGCTTTAGGAGTGAGTATTGTAAATCCATGGGGCTTGGAAAAAGAGAAATCCCTTGCCGCTGTTTTGGAATCTCACAGCCTTATGTCGTGGACTGGTGCCCAAGCATGGCCACATTGCCAGCTCTCAATTTCTGCCTGTCTAGTAGAAACATTCTCAACGAATTTTATTTCCCTATTTCCTTTTTTTCAGTCTGTTTCACAATTTATGTCTTTATAGACATTTGTTAGATTATTGGAATTATCACATATTTTCAAGGAAATATCCGTTCATTCAGTAGTTACATTACGGCCAGCATTTTTTTTTTTTCTTTCTTCATGACTTTTGGTCTTGGTAATAAGGATCATCTCTTAATTCTTAATTTTGTTACTGTTCAATTTAACAAAATTAGTCTTTTTAGAAAATGGGCTTTCCCCCCACCCCCATTTTTAACTTTTATTGATTGTTAAAAATGTACTTATAGGTGCACATTGTACGTTGGGCATGTTCCCCGCTGCCTGCCCACTCTCCCATCCCCCCTTTCCTCATTCTTCTCAATTCACATTTGCCATCTCTGATTCCCTAGGTAAGCTCGTTGAACATAAGCAAGCATGACTTTATGCGACCCTGTAATGCCAAGGAGCCTCATGTGAGAGATAACATATGCTATTTTTCTTTCTGAGACTGGATTCTTTTGCTTAATCTGATTAAGTTTAGTTTTCAACAAACAATTTGTATTCTCCTTTGTGGCTGAAACTTTGTTTTTCCATGTATCTGTTGTTGAACACCTAGCTCATTTTTACTTACTTTAAAAATTTCTGCCTTACCATTCTTACCCATGTGAGATTTAATTTTCCTTAATAGTCTATTTATGGAAAAATTTAAATGATGATAAATTAAAAAAAAATTTTTTTCTTCTTCCTTTCTTTTCCTCACTCCTCTCTCCCCACCCCACATGTTTATCTATATCTACTATCTATCATAGGTAGATATATGAATAATATATATTGGGGAGTGAGAACAGGATCTCCCTGTTACTGAAAATTTTCAAGAGCCCTTGTTTCTACCACATGTTACCAGGACAGTTGAAAATTGAAGTTACCTTTCAGGGTTCTTAGTTTAATTAATTAAAAAAATTAAACACAGACTCCAAAGGGTGCGTAGGGACAACTATGCTAGAGTGCATTGGGAAAAACTGAGCAGGCAAACTGGAGGTCTCTGCAGCATTCCAGAGAATGGAGATGAAAGAGGAGAAAATTCTATGCCCCACGGTGGACAAGCAACCACATTGATGATGAGTAGATGGCCTCAGAGAAGAGTGAGAAAGCCCCGAGTGCTATGGGAGCATGCCTGGGCACTGGGCAACATCTGAAAATACACACGTGTAAGAAGATAAAAGGAAATGTTGGGCCTCAGAAAGGCAGGCAGACCTGATAGAGCCTCAAGGCAGGCAAACTTGTAGAAAAGGGACATAGTGTGGACTTTCTGGGAAGGAAAAAATACAGTATCTAAAGGGGTAATTATTCCTCCCATTTCTTTAGCACGAGTTAAGGTGAACTAGCCTTCCTAAGGCTAGTCTCTTGGCTAAGTGATTGACCAGCCCCACTGGTTTATCTCTTAGGACTGGAGATAATGACTCCACTGGAGGAAGTTTCTGTTCTTTGCTGTTAGGTGAACGAGATTTCCTTAAAAGGCATTAACAGAACTCTGGCTTTTAGTGCTACTGTAATGTTACATTTTAGGCTATTCTTGAACATCATTCTCCTGCTTCCACCAGTAGCTGGGATTAAGAGCATTGCCACCAAGGCTGGCCCCTTTCTTCTTCTAATGTAAGAATTTAAAGAAATGCATTTTTCATAGTTACTTCTTATACATTCTTACATTGTTTTTTTAATTTTTAGATTTTAGTTCATATTTTTGATTTTTGTCATTTTGATTTATATTTATTTGTACCCATGATGTTTAATTTTTAAATACATAAAGAACCATCCTTCATGTTTCTTATTATTAGTTACTAATTTAATACTGATGAAATCAGAAGACATGCTCTATACTGTATTGAAACCCATTTAACATAGAAAATGCTCTGTTTTTGGTGAACCATTTATTTTTTATTTTATTATTATTATTATTATTATTATTATTATTATTATTTTTTGGTTTTTCGAGACAGGGTTTCTCTGCTTAGTCCTGGCTGTCCTGGAACTCACTTTGTAGACCAGGCTGGCCTTGAACTCAGAAATCTGCCTGCATCTGCCTCCCGAGTGCTGGGATTAAAGGTGTGCACCACCACACCCGGCTGGAACCATTTATTTTTAACAATATGTATGTTTTATTTTACTGTCCTATTGCTATGAAGAAACACCATGACCATAGTAGTAACTTATTTGTTTGTTTATTTATTTATTTATTTATTTATTTATTTATTTTGGTTTTTTGAGACAGGGTTTCTCTGTATATCCCTGGCTGTCCTAGAACTCACTAGAACTCAGAAATCCTCCTGCCTCTGCCTCCTGAGTGCTGGGATTAAAGGAGTGCGCCACCACAGCCCAGCTTGTAACTCTTATTTTTAAAAGAGCATTTAATGGGAGCTTGCTTACAGTTTCAGAGATTTAGTCCATTATCATGGGGTTGGGGCCACTGAGGCAGACAAGTTGCTGGAGAAGGAGCTGAAAGTTCTACATCTGGATCTACAGGCAGAGGCAGCAGAAACAGAGAGTGACAGTGGGCCTGGCTTGTGCTTTTGAAAGCACAAAGCCCATCCCCAGTCATAGTCTCCTTCCAACAAAGTCACAACTCTTAATCCCTGTCAAGTAGTGCCACTCCCTGATGACCAAGCATTCAAATCTATGAGCCTATGGGGGCTTTCCTTAGTCAAACACCACACAAGGAGTGTTCTGTATCAGTGAAGACAATGAAGAAGAAGATCAACTGGTTTAGAATACTCTTATTATCCGCTCAACCCCAAGGAAAACTTTGCCATCCCTTTTGAGCCTTGCCCCAAAGGGGAAATGGCTTTGCCAGTTTCCCATGTCTTTGAAGCCTTGTAGTTCTCAGCACAGCCATATCAGCAGCACACCTTCATTCAGCTCTGCTCTCTACACCACCCCCTTTCTGATTGCTTAGATGTTTCAGATAGATCTTCATATCCACTCCAACGGTGGATCACTGCAATGCTGGACACCTGACTGTAGAGTAGATAAGAAGAAAGAACACAATAATCACTACACCCAATTAAAACAAAAGGAATACTTTATCAAGTTAAAGACATTAAGTCCTTGAAGTGCACTGAGTATTATTTTTGGCAGCATTAGTAAGAAAAACAGTCTGATTATAAGCCTTTATCATTTCTAGGATATTCCAACATAATTGGGCCAAAATACTGAGGAGACATGCCACAATTAATTCTGAATTACACTTTGTTGTAAGGAGCTACGTTGTTGGCAATCCATGTGTGATGGTTTGATGAAAATGCCCCCCCCCCCCCATAGGCTCAAAGAGAGTCACACTATTAGGAGGTGTGGCTTTGGTGGAGGAAGTGTGTTACTGGTTGGGGTTTGAGGTTTTGAAAGCACAAGCCAGGCGCAGTGTCATTTCTCTCTTCTGCCTGCTGATCTAGATGTAGAACTCTCAGCACCTTCTCCAGTACCATGTCTGCCTGTGTGCTGCCATGCTTCCTGCCATAATGACATCAGACCAAATGTTAGTTTACAGGCGATTCCACTAGGCTCCTCCCAGGGACCTAGCAATGCCTTACATTATCATTTCCTGTGACCAAGTCTGCCAGGTGTGAGCTGAATATAAAAGAACTGCCTACCACCACAGCTCTCGCTCTCTCTCTCTCCCCCTCTCTCTGTCTGTCTGTCTGTCTGTCTGTCTCTCTCTCTCTCTCCCCCCCCCCCTTTCTATCCTTCTCTACATGCCCCCTTCTCTGCCCTCATGGCTCTGCTCCTGTCTGTCTGCCTGTCAATATGTCCACTTGTCTGTCTCTACCCCTTCCCAGGTCCTCACTCCTTTCTTTCCCTAATAAACTCCCTTTATTCCAGATCTGTTACATGGTGTAATTACTCACGGGCACATGTCTTAGTCAGGGTTTCTATTCCTGCACAAAAATCATGACCAAGAAACAAGTTGGGGAGGAAAAGGTTTATTTAGCTCACAATTTCCACGTTGCTGTTGATCACCAAATGAAGTCAGGACTGGAACTCAAGCAGGAGGCAGGAGGTGATGCAGAGGCCATGGAGGGATGTTACTTACTGGCTTGCTTTCCCTGGCTTGCTCAGCCTGCTCTCTTATAGAACCCAAGGGGCCCTCCCCACTTGATCACTAGTTGAGAAAATGCCCCACAGCTGGATCTCATGGAGGCATTTTCCCAAATAAAGTTCCTTTCTCTGTTATAATTCTAGCCCGTGTCAAGTTGACACACAAAACCAGCCAGTACAGCACACCTTGGCATGGGTTCACCAGGCACCCCGTTGCCTCATTATATTTTATAACACCAAACCTCTGAACTGTAAGCCAGCCCCAATAAAGCATTTTCCTTTATAAGAGTTGCTATTATCATGATGTCTCTTTACAGTGCTAGAAAACCTGAGACACCATGCTCTCTAGTAAATTATGTCTAAATTGCTAAATAGTTGAAAGGAATTCATTGGGACTCCAGGTGCTCCAGGTGGTATGAATAGACACACACCCCCATGAGTGTGTGTGGGGTGACCATTATTATAAACTGGTATGGAAGAATGGACAAAAAGCAGTGGCTTGGAGATAATGTCCAGGAGGCTTGTCTCTTGACCACACTTACCTGCATAGATACGAAAAAAACAGACTCTGGTCCTTTTCCAAGCCCAGTCCTTCCCACCTGGATCTTCACTGGACCAAAAGTGGCTATGTCACTTCTTCTGGGAAGATACAATCATACCCTTGTCCCTGTACGTCAGTATGGAGGACAGGCCAAGTCATTTCCTCATGATGACATCTTTTAACGAGCATTTAGTTTTTACAGGTATGTCCTCCAGCAGCAGGGGTCGTCCTAGAGCAATGAGGTGGTCTTTAGTAAGAGTTAAAACTGCAATGTAAAACAGGCAGTTGTTCAGAGAACTGCTGGGGTATGGGAAAGGTCCCCCTTTTGTTTTCCTAATTGTTGATTGGCACATCTGTGAGACCTTTTTTACAAGAGTATGTCCCAGTGGGTTATAATGAATTATTTCAAGTTGATTTTTTTTTTCGAGATAGGGTTTCTCTGTATAGCCCTGAGAAAAATTTTAATTACCAAAGAGATATGAGCAGGAGCATTGCTGTCTCTGCATTCTTTTCCTGACATGAGCAACAGGCACACCCCTACCCGCTAATGTGGACAATCTCCTCAGGAGCAGTAGTGTTTCTCACACCTTGACAATGGCTTCTGTGGTAGACTGAAGCAGTTGAGTCTCTTTTCAATCTTCTTAGCCATTTGAAAAAGCCCTCACGTTTGTAAGAACCTTTGCCGTGTTGGGGTCAGCGGCAAGAAACCCGGTAGGACCTGACTGCTTCAAGGTATGGTTGTGGGAGAGAGTTTTATGGTGGATATGAGGAAGAGTTACAGCCAGAGGCACCTGGAAGTGTCCAGAGCAGGAAGAGAAAGTTGCACAATGAGCATGGCCTGTTGAGAGAAGTGAGCCAGGAACAAAGTGGGGGAGAAGTGGAAGACCAAGAGAGAGGGACCAAAAAGATGAGTGTGTATGGCCAAAATACCAGGGTGATGAAAATGAGAATCTGAGGGAATGGCAGCCCGTGAGCTGGAGAAGTGGAGAGTAGGGTCCCGCGTGACAAAAGCCTTCAGGCCAGCATGGTTTCAGTAACAGGTTATTTACTCTGCTGAGAGAGCCTGGAGTCCCCCCCCCCCCCCCCATATGCTTTGGTATGTCAATAGGCACCACTAAAGTTTCTTTTCCTTGTGACAGCAGGAGCTGGGCCACAGGCTCAGTACCTTTTTTCCAGATTCTTGCGAATCTCAGTGAAAGATAAGTGTTGTTTCTCTGTGTTTTGCTTGCTTTTACAGGAGAGCTTCTGGGTTGAGTCAGATTGCTCAAAGGCCAGGTAGCCACTGAGTTTGTCAAGGTATTTCCTTTTGGCTGTGTCTCCCTGTGGGATGCTGTAAAGAGCCAGGCTACAGTAAGAAGTTACCTGCCCCGCCCACCAGCCCAGAGTACTTGTGGCACCAAGACAAGGAGCAGTTGCAACTGTCTCTGCCCACACCGTTGGCCTTCTCCCACAAACTGTGCCTAGGCATCCCCATTCATGGGGATGGGACATCCAGAAGGGCTTAAGAAGACTGCCTGTCAAACCAGTTCTGACTTTCATCAAGTAAGAGAAACTCAGGAAGAAGCTTCGAGAGAAAGACACTTACCCAAGTCAGTGAGGAATGGTGAGTGGGCAGAACAGATAGAAGACGTTGGCGGAAGAAATGGGCTCTAAATTTGCAGTCAAACATGGTAAATGGTAGAGAGCTGGAGATGCTCTGTACCAGAGGAGGGCCAAGTCAGCAGTTTGCTTCTATTAAAGGAGTGACCAGGTCTTTAGGATGCCCAGGCATCTTCCCTGGGCTCTGCACCCAATGTAAACAAGCATAGCAAAACTACCAAACTAGACCAGTCTATAGGGAGAATTTTTATTGGGAGACAGACTTCTGGGCTGATGCTTAAGAGTAAAGAGCAGGGTTTCTGTGGAAAACCAAGTGGATGTGATACATGTCAGTCAGCGTGTTGGGGACCATTGAGTGGATGCAGGTTGTTCGGGTTAATCAAGAACTAGGTACACTTTGCCCATGGTATTGGACTATGAGAAGGAAGTGGTGGCTGTCCCGACAAACAGAAATCCCAATCAGGAGATTTCTGAGGAACGCTGGATTTCAATTTTTTGTTTTACCTGAAGGTTCCTTTTGTTTATACCCAGTAAGAATATGACCTGGGTTGAACTTAGACTTGTCATCTTAAAACATTGTCAACAGTGGAGCCATTTTGAGTCCTACTTTGTGACCTAACACCGAACTCAAGAGCATCTTTTATCTCTAATGATCTAATCAACAACAACAATAACAATCCCTCACAGGTGTGTCCAGTGGCTTGGGTTTTTAGTTAATTCCAGATGTAGTCAAGTTGACAACCAAGCAAAACCATCAAGTACCCATGAATTGTCCTTTCCTCTTTTATTTTTCTTTACTTTTACATTAGTTTTTAATATATGTATATATATATATATTATATTAATATATATATATATATATATATATATATATATATATATATTAACTTTATGTGCACTGGGGTTTTACCTGTATGCATGTCTGTGAGAGGGTGTCATATCTTGGTGTTACAGAGAACTGTGAGCTGCCATGTGGGTGCTGGGAATTGAATCCATGTCCTCTGGAAGTCTAGTCAGTGCTCTTAGTTGTTGAGCCATCTCTCCAGCCCCCACATTTGTTCTTTAGATGTACCCTTCTCTCATTGTATGACATGATGCAAGGGTTCCCTGCAGTCAGATTTCCTTCTCTAATTCTGTTTCAGGATTCACTTAATTTGACACACATAGCTTGTTTCCTGGAACCCTGACTAGGAATAGTGAGAAAATAAAGGAAGATAAACACACATAAAGAAAATCTGTGGTTCCTGCCACAGAAATCACTTCCCACACTTGGAGATCTATTTTTCTATTGCCATGACAAAACACCATGACCAAGGCAACTTATAAAAGGAAACATTTAATTGAGCTTACAGTTCCAGTGGGTGAGTGTCCATGATGGTGGAGGGAAGGTCTGATGGCAAGAACGGCTGAGAGCTCATACCTCAAACCACAAGCAGGATACAGAAAGAACAAATTCATAATGATGTGATTCCTCTGAAACCTTACAGCCCAATCAGATGACACTCCTCCTCCAACAAGACCACACCTCCTAATCCTTCCCAATAGTTCCACTTATTGGGCATCAGGTATTTAAACATTAGCCTATGGGGACCATTTTCATTCCAACCACCACTGTGGGTCATGGCTTTGATGCCAGTGCTCTGCAGGTAGACAGGAAACTTAGGAGTTCAAGGTCATACTTGGTGATTTTGAGTTCAGCCTAGGCTCAAAAATAATTTTTACTACTATGTACTTGTCTTCTTTATGGTTCTATTTTTGCTTCCACGTGTCTTGAATGACTGTTTCTGACAGTTTTCAAGTCCTGTGTGCATCATGGGTCCATCTGGTATTATGTTTCTTGTCTGAAACATTTCCTCTAACATTCATGAGCTTTAAGGTAAGCTTTGGTAACTATTTCCCTCAACTTTTCTTTACTTAAAGTGGCATTTTCTTTGAGAAACCTTTTATTAATTATTTTAGAATTTCATACTATTTATTTTTAAAATATGCATTACCTTCAACTCCTGCCCTTTCAACCTTCTTATTCTTTCCAACTCAACTTTGAGAATCTTTCTTCTTCTTCTCCTCCTCCTCTTCTCCTCCTCTCCCTCCTTCTCCTCCTCTTCTTCCTCTACCTCCTCTTCCTCCTCTTCCTTCTTTCCTCATGGGTCCAGTTGGTGCTACTCAACTAGCCTAGGGAGCAGTGCCTGTCCTGAAATGTGGTCAACCTATCCGTGTCTACCTTCTACACTCTGTGCTAGGATTTGGTCTGCCGGAGCTCAGACAGGTCTTGTATATTCTAATTGTAGTAAGTTCATGTGTGCATCTGTGGTAGTTTGAATAAGAATGGCTTCATAGGCTCATAGATTGAAATGTTTGGTCAACAGGGAGTGGCACTATTATGAGCCAATGAGAGGCTTGTTGGAGGAACTGTGTCACTGTGAGGTGGTCTTTGGGATATCAAATGATCAGGACACATAGGCCCAATCTCTGTCTCTCTGTCTCTCTCTGTCTCTGTCTCTCTCTGTCTCTCTGTCTCTTTCTCTGTCTCTCTCTCTCTGTCTCTCTGTCTCTGTCTCTGTCTCTGTCTCTCTCTCTCTCTCTCTCTCCTGGCTGCCTGCCAATCAGGATGAGGAACTCTCAGCTCAGCACCATATCTGCCGGCATATTCCATGCTTCCAGCCATGATGATAATGGACTAAACATCTGAACCTATAAGCAATCCCCAATAAAATGTTTTCCTTTATAAGAGTTGCCATGGTCATGGTGTCTCTTCTCAGCAATCAGACATTGACCAAAACAGTACCTGTTGTGCTAGAAGACACCATTTCCTTGAAGTTTTCCACCACTACTAAGATCTACCATTTGTCTTCATTTTTCCTTTATTTGCTTGGTTGGTAGTTTTTTTGTTTTTTGTTTTTGTTTTGTTTTGTTTTGTTTTGTTCTTGTTTTTTTTCTTTTTTTTCAAGACAGGGTTTCTCTGTGTAGCCCTGTCTGTCCTGGAACACACTCTGTAGACCAGTCTGGCCTCGAACCTCGAACTCAGAAATCCACCTGCCTCTGCCTCCCGAGTGCTGGGATTAAAGGTGTGTGCCACTACGCCGGGCTGGTTGGTAGTTTTAGGTTAACAATATTTTTTTATTGACTTACTATTTATTTGAGGACCTATATTGCTATGCTCTGTAGTTACAGCTTGTAACACTTACATTGCCCAGGGTGGTCAGAAGCATGGTCAACACAAAGCATCACATCACAGAGCAGTGTCTTCATCTCGATGTGGGGCCCTGAGTCCTTCAGTCAGTCTGTTGGAGGTCAGGGCAGCTTTTCCACTGCAAACTTAGTATGGCATAGCTCTCAGTAGCTGGTGTTGGTGAACAGCCATGTCTTCAGGCATTGCTTGTGCGTAGCTCCCAGTGTGCCTGTGCAGCCACACGGGACCGCAAGTTCTCTGCATTTGCTCCCCATGGCAGATTCGGCAGAAGGGCCAGTCATTTCGTGTGTCCAAAACCTGGATGGTGGTTGAGAGCAGCCATCCCTTAAAGTCACTTGTGCTGCATAGTAGAGTTTTCCAAGGCCTATGGCTTCCACAACCTTAGAGAAGGCTGATCTTCCAGAGCAGTCACAAAGAGACCCAAGGAGATGGTAGCAGTCCCCTGTTGTCGTGGCAATGGCTGCATGGAGCTTCCTGTCTTCAGGCTCAGAGGTCCATGGTCCCAGGAGCCTGATCCTCTGTCAGGCAGGGCTCCTGTGCAAGTCCCTTGGATCGTCCAGGCCTAGGTCACACAGCCCTGCCCATCAACAGCTGCTTTCACACCAATATATACACATACACATGCATATATTTTTTTAAAAAGTAAAAGATAAAAATCTTTTCTGATAAATAAAAGATGAGAAAATTAATCCCTGATCAGCCAGCTCCTTAAGAAGTGTTAAATAGAACCTCTCAGATAGGAAAAAACAAAAAGACATTGCATTGAACTTCGTGGTCTACAAAGCTATGCACACCTGGGTCCTGCGTGTGTGGCTTCATGTAAGAAATCCCATTTAGATCTAAGTACTCCACAGATTTTGTACCAGAATGCTTGATACATTGCTTACGTATACTAGAAAATGTCTTTTTGATGCTTGGCTGACATTTTCTGCTAATCAAGTATTTCTTTCACTCAAAAATTATAGTCTTTTGGGATTACTTTCCTTCTTTTCGCCTAATACATATTTTTTTTTCTGTCCTTCCTGTGGTTTGGGGGATAGAATCCAGACAGTATACATGTTAGGCTCATGTTCTACAAATGAACCATGCTTCTAGCCCTTCCTGTCTTACTCTTTTAAAAAAATAATAAAAATTTAACTCACAGAAGCATCTGTGGTGTATGTGTGTGTCTATGAGCATTTGAGTTTGTGTGTGTGTGTGTGTGTGTGTGTGTGTGTGTATGTATGCGTGTGAGTATAGAATCGCTCATCTTGTCTGATTTTCATGTACAGCTTCAACTTTCTCTATATCTATCCTTTTTCATTGTTTGAAAATTTCATGCATCCACATAATGTGTCTTGATCAAATGGACCCCTTTCTCCCCTTCCACCCTCTCTCATTCTCGGCCACCACTTCCAATACTCACTACCTCGTTTTTCTTTTGTTAATCCTCTTGCATCCGCTCAGTGTTACCTGAACATGTGCAGGAAGGGGATTATCCAATGGAAGCTTCTTAGGGACTACAGAACTGAACAAAACTCTCTCTCCCTCCCAGAAGGCATCAGTTGCCAACTGGTTGTCTGCTGAGATTGAAACCTCACACTCCTCGTCCCCAGTCCCCATCCGTGCTGAGGTTTCACAAGTCATGATCCTGCACAGGTCTAGGGGATCTGGTCACTGCGTCCATGAGTTCATGTGTGCTATGGCTCTGTTTGGTCTGACAAATGCTTTTTGGTCTCAGATGTCTGCTCTCTCTTAGATTCTTTCCACATCCTCTTCAGTGATGACCTCCTGAGCCTTGGTGGGAGGGATGCCATGGGGATGTCCCATTTAGATCTAAGTACTCCACAGTCTATAATTCCCTGGACATTTGTTGAGTTATAGGTCTCTACATTAATTGCCATCTTCTGTATAACAAAGCTTTTTTGGTGTGTATTGGTAGGCGCACTGATCACTGTGGTAGCTACTGTACGTCTATTCTTCCACTTGGTATTTTATGAAACCTTTTGTGATGTCATATATATATATGCCTGGCTGAATACAAAGTTTCATCTTTAAGATTTTTTTTTTTTTGTCTCGGGCAGTCCTGTCGTACTGACTGTGTGCGCATGGGAGAGCTTGTCTGAGATTCAGTTAGCATCTTCCCACACTCACCTTCACTAGCATTTTGCTCCATGAGTTTTTTCAACTCTTTACAAAATGGAATCTGCATGTAATAAATCTGTGTTATTTAACAGTACTGCACCCAGTTGTATATTCTCCTCGACTGTTCTCCCGTGTGTAATCGTCTGTGAAATGTGGAGTCATCTATCCTCCCTGGATACGCAGTGTTATAAAGTTATCCTGAGTAGACAGAATAGACAATTGAGAAAGCAGTCATTTGTATAGCTGCCGTTTAGCTCATGTATCTGGCCTTTCCCTCTTTAAGTGTTACTGCGCCTAGTCTGATGACACTATTGTCCAGTCTTGACGATATAGCTCTGAGAAGAAAATCAGACATGTTCCCTTCCCTTGGGACCATGGGACTTCACTGATACGTTTATGGTGTGATTCTCTCTTCTGGAATAGCATGTACCCATTTTAATGCAAATGTGATTCTCTGTTTTTTTTGTTTTTTCTTGTTCAAATCTAATTAAGGTACCACTACTTTTGATTGCCCTTTCTGCTCTACTCACTGAAACTCTTTGTCAGATGAGATGCTAATATGTTATATATAGCAACATGAAGCTCTTATTCAGGAATATATAAATGTAATTATTCAATGTTTTGTCCCAGTATTTTATTCCGTATTCATAGTCATTTTTGAACACACACACACACACACACACACACACA
Source organism: Mus minutoides (assembly GCA_902729485.2). Taxonomy (NCBI): domain Eukaryota; kingdom Metazoa; phylum Chordata; class Mammalia; order Rodentia; family Muridae; genus Mus; species Mus minutoides. Next base: position 1,336,280 of record LR749729.1, read on the forward strand.
TATATATATATATATATATATATATATATATATATATATATATACACACATATATTCAAAAGTGGACTATTTTCTTCTGACCCATCAAAACTAAAGCTGAACATTCATCCCAGGGTACAATTATTTTATTAGGCAGGAGCCAGAGCAATGGCTCAGCAGTTCAAAGTACTAGCTGTTCTTCTAGAAGACCCGGGTTTGAGTCCCAGAACCTACTGGTTTACAGCCATCTGTAACTCCAATTCTGTGGGATCTGATGCCGTCTTCTGACTTCCATGGGCACCAAGCATGGGTGTGGTTCACATACGTACATGCAGGAAAAATACACATAAAGAGTAAATTTGAAAAAAAAAACTAAAAGGACAATTTAATAATTTAATAGTAATGACTGACAGTAGGTAAAAGCGCCGAACTTTCTCCTAATTTGTGCAAAGGGTATTTTTTTGTTTTTTGTTTTTGTTTTTTTTTATTGAAGGTACAAGAGTAAGGGGCAGCGGGGCTTTAAGCTTTGTCTGGGAAGCTCCAAGTTACTCAGTGAGGCTGAGAGAGTCGAAGCTCTGATTCCATCCTCTTGTAGAGCAAGGATAACTAGGGACTTGAACTCCCATGATTGCATCTCAAATAAATGGCTTTGAGGTTTTCAAGAAAGATGCTATATGCATACCCTTAGGAGAGCCATATATCTCGAAGAGATAGAGAAAGCATTTACAATTATAANAGCTCCAAGTTACTCAGTGAGGCTGAGAGAGTCGAAGCTCTGATTCCATCCTCTTGTAGAGCAAGGATAACTAGGGACTTGAACTCCCATGATTGCATCTCAAATAAATGGCTTTGAGGTTTTCAAGAAAGATGCTATATGCATACCCTTAGGAGAGCCATATATCTCGAAGAGATAGAGAAAGCATTTACAATTATAACCCTCACCCCTTTTTAATCCTCTAGGACAGGGAGAGTCAGAAGTCTATTTGGCAAGTGTTGGATAGAGGAAGTCTGAAGTTTTTACAGGGAAGAGCCCAAGAGAGGAAATGAGAGCTGAGTCTTCCTCAAGGAAGCAATGTTAAGGTTAGTCAAGCCTTTTGATGCAAACCTTTAGATTGGATTGTTATGTGCTAAGAATTCCTTCCTGGTTTTCAGATCCTGTTTGTATTTCTCACATCATGTCCTTGGCTTATAGCAGATCTTTTTGATGGTTGATCTAATTTGTTTAAGTACTAGTAGTTCTTTAGTAACCAAATCATGCTCATTGTGTTTTCTCTCACTGTTGATTGTTCTGTTCTATTTGTTACTGCAGTAGATTGTAAGTGCCCATGCTACCGCCTCGCCAGCAAGAACGGATGTGGACACCAGAATCCTTCTGCAAGCATCTTTCATTACATCATGCAGAGGAAGAGGGCGAGCCCAAGATGGGTCCCACTTATATACACCTCAGTGAGACGTGTGTCATCAGGATTGGCTGACTGCCCATTACCTCAAGTTACGCCCCGGGATGGGCGGTGACTTACGTGGCTTTGTAACAAGCGCATGCGCACTGAACTTGTTTGCTTGTCCCAGGCTGGGGGTGGTGACAGGATGTCGGCGCCATCTTGGAATTTTAAAAAATGGTCTTAACCAATTTATATCACCTAATAGTTTTTGAAAATCATTCAAAGTATGTAAATGGTCTCTACAAATCTCTAATTTCTGAGGAACTATTTTTTCTGGGTAAATAACTGTCCCTAGAAAGGAGCCTATTTCTCAAATCTGAACCTTTTCTGTGGCAATATGTAGGCCCCATTGTCCCAATGNCTCGAGGGTTAATTCCAACATGAGGCACAGGTAAGAATTGACAGCAGTTTTGACATTGAGTCACTATATCTCTAGCCTCTTTTCTAGTTATGTCAAATCGACGACGTAACGTCTCGGCTGTCACATGAAATCTTTTATGAAAGTCTTTAGCCAAATTCAATTTTGGGGACAGGGCAATAGCAACCAACTTTGTGGCTCGATCTGCCAGGTCATTTCCATGAGACATTGGACCTGGTAGACCTGAATGAGCCCTAATATGTGTAATAAAACAGGGAATCTCCAATTAACTAAAGCAAATTGAATCTTTTGAAAAACTTCCACAAGTCTACTAGATGGTTTAATTAGCCCAGCCACTTCTAAAACTTTAACTGCGTTTACTATATAAGAGGAATCTGAAACAATATTTAAAGGGCCTGGAAAGGTTTCGAGAACCTCTAATACTACCAAACATTCCACAACTTGAGGTGAGGTCTCATGTTATTGTTTGGCTGTGACTTTATCATTAACTACATAGGCACCCACACCTGTTTTTGACCCATCTGTGTAAACAACCACTCCATCTGGGATCGGCTTCTGAGATATAATGTGTGGGAATACAATAGCTTGAGTTAAGGCAAATTGTAAAATGGGATGTTTAGGATAGTGATTGTCTATTTGACCATTAAAAGAGGTGACCAACACCGCCCAAACATCAGAGGTAGCAGTTAATATTTGAACCTGATAGGCAGTATAAGGCACTATTAGAACCTTAGGTTCCTTTCCAAAATGAGTAATGGCTGCTTTTAGCCCACATAGGGCAAGCTGAGCGACTGCATCTGGATACCATTCAATAATTTTTGCAGGGGATGCATTGGGATGAATCCATAATAAAGGCCCATTTCACCATAACACAGCAGTTGGTAAATGTCTGGTCTTAAAAACACATAAGTCAAAGGCTTTGGTTTCATCTATGCGTTTTAATTGGGCATTCTGTAAGGCCTTTTCTACCATTTGTAAAGCACGGCTTGCAGCCGGCGTTAAGGCCCTTGGCAAGGAAATATGAGTATCCCCTTCCAAAATGTCAAATAAAGGTTTTAATTCAGCAGAGGGAATTTTAAAAAATGGTCTTAACCAATTTATATCACCTAATAGTTTTTGAAAATCATTCAAAGTATGTAAATGGTCTCTACAAATCTCTAATTTCTGAGGAACTATTTTTTCTGGGTAAATAACTGTCCCTAGAAAGGAGCCTATTTCTCAAATCTGAACCTTTTCTGTGGCAATATGTAGGCCCCATTGTCCCAATGTTTTAATTAATAGGAGGTATGAGGTCTGCAAAATAACTAAGTCCTTATGGCACATAAGAATGTCATCCATGTAAATAATCAATAGCAAGGAGAGAAATTGTTTCCTAACTGGCTCAAGGGCCATTTGTACATATAGCTGACACATGGTAGGGCTGTTGGCCATGCCTTGAGGCAAAACCTTCCACTGATACCTTTTATCAGGTTCAAGGTGATTAACAGTAGGTAAGGTAAATGCAAATCTTTGCCTGTCTTGCGGGCATAAGGGAATGGAGAAAAAACAATCCTTAATGTCTATAATTATAATCCTCCATTGCTTAGGTAAAGCAGAGAGCAGAGGTAGGCCTCGTTGCACTGAGCCAAACAGCAGCAACTGTGTGTTAATGGCCCTTAAGTCATGGAGAAGCCTCCATTTTCCTGATTTCTTTTTTATAACAAAAATAGGTGTATTCCACGGAGAGGTGGAAGGCTCTAAATGACCAAGCTGTACTTGTTCTTCAATCAGCCTTGTAGCAGCTTCCAATTTTTCAGAGGATAGGGACCATTGAGGAACCCACACGGCCTACTCTGTAAGCCAGGGTATGGGCATAGAACCCTCAATGGCAACTAGAGAAAACCCAAACCTTGTCTTCCTGTATTACTTTCTTGTGAGATTGGGTTTAATCTTCCTTGTTCTTTTTTGCCAAGTCCTTTCCCTTCCTTGTACCCCATCCTTTTCATAATTTCAACAGCCTGGTGAGAATATTCATTAGTTAATATCAATCCCAGGTCTTGTAAGATGTCTCTTCCCCAAAGATTAACAGGGAGGGGAACCACATAAGGGGTAAACTTTCCTTTCTGCCCTTCTGGCATCTGCCACTTCAGCGTTCGTTCGTGAACTGACAGTGGGGCTGGCCTCATATCCTAATCCTTGTAGTGAATGGGATGATTTTATGACAGGCCATGCTTTAGGCCACCAACTAGAGGAGATAATGCTTTTATCAGCTCCTGTATCCAATATCCCTCTAAAGTGTCTCCCCTCTATAACTAATTGTAATGTGGGTCTGGACTTGAGGTCTACTACCAAATAGGCAGAATCAGTTCCGGAGGAACCGAGCCCCGTGACACCTCGAGGCACCCTGGTAGATGGAAAATAATCGTGCAAACTTGGAAGAATAACCAATTGGGCAATTCTGTCCCCGGGGGAAATGGAAAAAACACCTTGTGGGCAAGAGCAGAGAACCTGAAGGTCTCCTGTATAATCCTGATCTACTACTCCAGGATGGACCACAAGTCCCTGCAACGTTAAGGAGGATCGACCTAAAATTAGGCCAACACTCCCTTTTGGTAAGGGGCCCGCAAAATCAGTAGGAACAGGCTGGACCCCCATCTGCGGCATCAGTATGCATTGGGTGGTGGAACAGAACAATCCTGCTGAGCCCTCTGTGGCTCTATGGACTATGACATCAGTTCGCAGTAAGCCTGAGTCCCATATTTCTTGGGGCCCTGGAACTTGGGGCCCAGACACCCGTTTTTTGAGGCATCTTCAGATGGAGAGGGCTCATGCTGGATAATTCTGCCCTGAATATCTCTAACTGAGTGGCACTCGTTGGACCAATGATAGCCCTTCCTGCACTTGGTACATAGCCCTGGAGTTCTTTTCTTCACACAAGTCCTACAATCTCTCTTCCAGTGCCCTAGTTTGCCACAATTATGACAGACCTTGCGTTCGTCAGTACTAGGGTGATTCTGACTTTGCAAAATGGCCGCTGCAAGGCCAGCATTAGTAAGAGGGCCCCCAAGCCCTCGGCAGACTTTTATCCAGTCTGGTAACCCCTTATTTCTTCTAGGGGTGATAACTGTTTTACATTCTTTTGTGGCATTCTCATAAACCAATTGTTCTATCAGTGGCATAACTGTCTCTGGGTCCCCCAAAATTCTGCCAGCTGCTTCTGTCATCCTAGCCACAAAGTCTGAGAATGACTCTTGAGGATTCTGTATAATCTTTGTTAAATGTCCCCCAGCTTCCCCTTTCTTTGATAGGGCCTTCCATGCCTTAATGGCAGCAGCGGAAATCTGGCCGTATGCTCCCCAGGGCCGTCTTTATAGTTCTACAGGTTATACACTTCATAAAGGCATCCTGATGAAGGGGAAATGGAGAGGTTAAACACAGGCTGAACTTCATTTGTCATAAGATCCAACAACAGGGTTTCATACACACACACACACACACACACACACACAATCATATGGTCTATCATTTTCCTCTGGATATTTGAAATATAAACATCTTTCATCAAACATTTTTAATTATTAATTTAAGTTTTGCATTGGCTTTCCAATAATGGAAGTTTGGTTTGCTGGGTTCGAGATGTTTGAATGTAAAAGCACATGGCTGAGTCCACTATTAAGGTCTGTTTGGTTTGGATTCAACTGAATATTTTCAGGATCTTAGGTCTACAACAGGGGCCTCTCAAATATAACTACTGTCTTGGTGTTCATTGTCACAACTAAGAGAAATAGATTTCTCTCTAGAGAGAGTTGTCTGTCTTTTTTGTTGATTTTATTTTTGGATTAGGGTAGATTTATTTGTTTTATGCAGAGATATATTCAGATCAGATAATAATTCATTTTGAATAATATGAACTTTTCTTTTTATAATTTCAGAGCTTGATTTCTTCACTTTATTTTGACTTCAATTTAGCAGTTTGCAAGTATTTCGTCCTTCTATGCTGAAACCTGCATGCTCCTGTAAATTCACTCTCATGCCAAGGAAAACAGCAGCACTGACAACTAAAAGCAAACGTGCAATGGACATTTTTGCAGCGTTACAACTTTGGGTCTTACATAGCATAAGAAATTATTTAGAAGAATTTTTGGCTAGAGAAAGTCACTGCTCAGTCTGCAATAGATTGAGAAAATTAGTTTCAGAGGTCCTCATGCCTGTTCTAGTTCTTTGATACAATATACCTTCTTGGGGAAAATCCCTCAAAAGGATAGAACAGCTGAAATACATATCGGTGCCCCGTAGTAACCTCCATCTTTCAGCGTTTGTGCAAACAGCATAACTGGCTTTCTTCCAGTTTCTGTCTCCAACCAAAACAGACTCACATGTCCTCCGTTAAGCCTTAGAGAGGGAATATGATGCCCACATTTAAGAGGCAAGTACTCTTATTTTTTTGTTTTAAGGCTCATGAGAGATCATTCTCCTGTTGCTATAGAAACCATCTCCTACTAAATTCGAGAGGGTCTATGAACAGGACTGAAATGACTACGCTAATAGAAAGAGTTATATTTTAATTTTCTGGAAGTATTTTCATTTCTTTCTTGGTTTTTCCTAACATGCTAAATTATTCAGTCAGATCACATTTGTTTTGCTACTAAGGGTCTGGCAGGAAATACTTAAGTAGAGGAAATTATTTGGGGGCAGAGGAGACTCAAACAGTTGACAAAACAAAGATGAATAGAATTTATACTTTTAGGGCTGCTTATTTGAACTGTTCAGATTTTACTTGTACTGCATCAACCGTTCTTACAAAGTGAATGCTTTAATGATGCATCTATGGGGGCTGGGAATGGAGCTTCCTGCCAGAGAGCTTGTTTAGCAAGGATGAAAGCTTTGTCTGTCCCATTCCCAGTCTTGCTACAGAAAGTTTTGTATAGTGTTATGTTTTCATCTACATATTCTTAGATAAATAAGAGACTAGGTCTATAGCCGATGAAATGTGCATTTTGTTATAGCAACAAAAATGTTACTAATACATTAGCATGTATATTTTGGGCAGCAAATATGTAGAAAGGAATTACAATTAAGTATATATTGTATGTGATAAACTACAGAACTTTGAATGGACATGAAAATATACATTTACCTGTTTACAATTGGACCTTCATTTCTTTCTGTTATGTTATCTATTTTGTGTGTGTGTGTGTGTGTGTGTGTGTTGTGGGGTTCTTATTTACCTGTTTACAATTGGACCTTCATTTCTTTCTGTTATGTTATCTATTTTGTGTGTGTGTGTGTGTGTGTGTGTGTGTGTTGTGGGGTTCTGTAAGACCACCTGCGGCTTACGCTATCTGGGTTCCTGAGGAGGTGGCCGGAGCTGTATAGGAGTGAAAGGTCGAGAGAAATAATGGAGGCCAAGACATGTTTCTGTTCAAGGCCCCTAGGTTTAATACTTAGAGTCTTAGGTTATAGCAGGGCTTCCCATCCACTCCGCCATCCCGTTCCCGGGGCCCATGGCTCCATCTTGGAGACCACGTGGAGCCACCGTCTTCTTCCTGGAACATCTGGGCAGCTCTGGGCAGGCTTGCAGCAGAGACTTGGAAGTGGGCAGTGTTAGTTGCATAACTAAAGGAGCCAGCCTAGCTGGAGGGCCAAGCTGCATGTGGCCTGCCTCAGTGGCAGGTCTGCTCTCAGCCTGGAGTAGGCTGGGGAAGGAGGCTAGAATGTGTGTGTGTGTGTGTGTGTGTGTGTGTGTGTGTGTGTGTGTGTGTGCATGCTAAGGTTTTATGGCATGAACAATTGAGCATATATTCTATGATCATATACCTGTATGTACTATAAGTACATTGACCTTGTACCAATGGAAGTGACAATATACCTAGTTATTTTTAAACAATAAAGAAGGTTTGGATAAACCCCAGTCAGAAATAGTGTGAGGATAGGATGAACTGAACTTGTATACACACATCTTTGAGGAAAAGAAAACCAAATCAATGACAATGGTGGTATGGAGTTTACAGTCTTTCATTTGAATTTCAACCTTACTTCCTGGCTCTTGAAGGTTATTTGTTAACTATAGAAATTGGGTAGAAATCCTAACAAATTAATGTAAGCCACAGCAGCAAGGGCTTCTTTTCTCTAGGCTGGATTTACACTTGCATGTCTTTTCATGGGAAGCTGACTGGGTGGCTGTCCCATCGTCAACCACAGTGACACCAACATCCATACTTTTATTGGTTTTCTTGTCTTGGAATACTAGTGGGAGACTCAAAGGTGACTTTCATTTTCTGACACCCTATTAGGTTGACTGAGTTGCCAAATGAATTGTTCGATACAAATAATTCCCATCTGGATTATTTATTGATGTTTCATGTTGTTTTATTATGGCATCTCATTTCATTTATGAAAAATTATGTAATTCCCTACCTGATAGGGATTTGTCACAAAGAGAACAGAGTTAAAATTTCCAAGTGTTAATAATGATAACAGTATTAATAATAATAATCTGTTACGACTCAGATTAAATTTTCTTTTGTTCCTTTAAGAATAGTTCCTTTAAGAATACTTGAAGAGGAGCAAGTAATTGCTGATAGAGAAGTGATTTTCTTATGAGATATGATAATGAACTATGCTCACATAAACATAGCTCTAGCATTTTGAAAGTAGACTTAGGAGGGTGGCGAGTTTGAATTATGTCATGGCTTTTGTGTGACCTTCTGAGATCCTCTCACCCCTAATAAAAGTATAAGCCAGGTGTGGTACAAGCACCTTTAATCCCAGCACTTGGGACGCAGAGGCAGGTAGAACTGTGTGACTCTGAGGCCAGCCTGGTCTCCAGAGTGAGTTTCCTGGTGAGCAAAAGCTGCATAGAAAGACTTTCTCCACCAAAACAAAATAACCCAAAATAAATAAATAAAATTTAAAAAACATAAAAAGCATTTTATCCATCATAGTTATGCTTAAAGGCTGTGAAACATTTTACTGCTCATGAGGACAAAGTTTGCAAAAGTTAAATCTGATACAATTTTGAGCAACCCAATGATCACAAATAGATTAGGACTCACACGGCCTTAGAGAAGTAAGTTGTGGGGTTCATAATGTCACCCTAGGGCAATGGACGCAAGGAGAAACATTTTCAGTAACTTGAGCGTTAAAGAGGGTGTGTGGAGAGTCTTTTCTGGGAAGATGCGAGTAAGACATTTAAAGCATCATATTAAAGCATGATTCTTGTACAAATGTAGATAAGAATATGTTAAAAATGAATGTGAGTGTTAATATGGATGCTAGTTAGAATGATTATGTTCTTCAAGCGACTATATATACATATATCATATATACATATATGTAATATTTTACACAAAATGCATATTTATATTATGGATTTATTATTTATATAAGTATGTGTTCAGATATGTACGTATGTTTGCATATAGAAACAACTCTGTGTGTGTGTGTGTGTGTGTGTGTGTGTGTGTGTGTGTTTGGAGAGAGAAAATAGAGACAGAGACAGAGAGACAGAATGATTAAGTCAGGAAGAAAAGCCATGATGAGTAAGCTTTACTCTGTAGGAGATAAAACTGATTAATATCCTACAGGGCAATGAAACTATAACTTTTTGGGGGTGATCTTTCCTGACAGAAATAATTTGCACCTCTACTGGAAAAAAATCAATAGCATTGACAGGAACGTCAGAGGAACTGGGCCACAGCCTAAGCTACCTATTAGATGGAACAACAGCATTTCCTTCTGTGAATTAGATAATCCTTGGGTGGTCCTGTCACAAAGTGTTCCCAAGAAAACTGAAACTCTGTGGACTGATGGCTTTGTCCTGTTCTAACCCAGCACAGTTTTCTGTGGCGGTACCAACCTCACTCCAGTTACAGGCTGCTGTCTGTAGTTCTCCCATTATCACTCTCTGGTGAAAGTTCCCCATGCTGAATCTAATCTCCCCACACCACCACAGAATGTACATTCCTGCATAAAGGAAGCATCTTTCATTCCAGAAGGTTTCCAGTATTGTACAGAGCTCTAATGTCAGGGGAGAGCCTTTGATCTCAGTATGGACTCCTAACAGTCAAGAAACAGGAATTGTTTCTATGTTAATAAGATTACAGTAAATATAAATGTACATTGTGAGAACTACAAATTAAAATCATTATCATTAATATTATTTCTTTCCACTTATATTAATTTTTCCACTTAGGCTGGTATCCCTGTGTTTTAGTTTCTATATTTATCTATCTTTATGCTGTCTGTGTCATTCTTCACTGCACAGGCAGTTTCAGCCCTTAAGACCTGCAATGGTGTTCATGTATTTGTCCCGTTCTGTTTATAATCTGATTTCCTTTTTGAGAAAACATAAAATATATGAGACTTGCAGTTCAAATGTAAGGTTGTAGACTTGAGTATACAAAAGAAGAAAACACAACCCAGAATGTATTGCTTCCCCAAAGAATTTATATTAAGAATATTGCAACAAGAGGTTCCAGGAGAACATTTTGAGAGGCACATGTGGACTTTCTTCCCTGGAAGACTGAAAGCAAGAAACTTGGAATCATGTTATCAGATGAATACAGTCACCTTTATATATTAAAAAGAGAACAATAAATAAGTAGAAATGAACCGGGCGTGGTGGCGCATGCCTTTAATTCCAGCACTCGGGAGGCAGAGGCAGGCAGATTTCTGAGTTCGAGGCCAGCCTGGTCTACAGAGTGAGTTCCAGGACAGCCAGGGCTATACAGAGAAACCCTGTCTCAAAAAAACAAACAACAACAACAAAAAAAAACAACAAAAAAAGTAAAAATGGAATCCGGCTAGGTCGTCCTTAGATTTGTGATCGTACATACACCCAATGCCAAGCAAGCCACCAGTTTTGTTTATACTTTTATGTCACTCAACAAAAATCCCCAGCTTTTACAAACTGCTATAGACCTGAAAAGGTGAGATGCAGTAGATTTCTCTTGCATCTTACAGTCAGTCTCTCAAGTGGATCCCCACTTTTGTTTAACACATTTATGACAAATAACAGCCTACTAGTGGTGATGAACATTAGCTGAACGCCACACACAATTCCAATTTTCTTTTTTTTTAATTAGATATTTTCTTTATTTACATTTCAAATGCTATCACGAAAGTTCCCTATGCCCTCCCCCCCGCCCTGATTCCCCACCCACCCACTCCCACTTCCTGGCCCTGGCATTCCCCTGTACTGGGGCATATAAAGTTTGCAATACCAAGGGGCCTCTCTTCCCAGTGATGGCCGACTAGCATCTTCTGCTGCATATGCATCTAGAGACATGAGCTCTGGGGGCACTGTTTAGTTCATATTGTTGTTCCACCTATAGGGTTGTAGACCCCTTCAACTCCTTAGGTAATTTCTCTAGCTCCTCCATTGGGGGCTCTGTGTTCCATCCTATAGATGAATGTGAGCATCCCTGTCTGTGTTTGCCAGGCACTAGCATAGCCTCACTCTAGATAGTTATATCAAGGTCCTTTCATCAAAATCTTGCTGGCATATGCAATAGTGTCTGGATTTGGTGGCTGATTATGAGATGGTTACCCTGGTGGGGTACTCTTTGGATGTTCCATCCTTTCGTCTTAGCTCCAATCTTTATCTCTGTAACTCCTTTCATGGGTGTTTTGTTTTCTAGTCTAAGAAGGAACGAAGTATACATACTTTGTTTTCGTTCTTCTTGGTTTTCTTGTGTTTTGCAAGTTGTATCTTGAATATTCTAAGTTTCTGGGCTAATATCCACTTATCAATGAGTGCATATCAAGACTTCTTTTGTGACTGGGTTACCTCACTAAGGATGATTTCCTCCAGATACATTCATTTGCCCACGATTTTCATAAATTCGTTGTTTTTAATACAATTCCAATTTTCTTGCTTTGTACGATGTCCTTTTACTGCTATAAGATGTCAGCCAGGACATTTATTATTTAGTTGTTTTATATCCATATGTCTCTTCTGTTGGCTGTTGAGATTTGTTAGAATTACCTCGGTTTGGGAGACCTTGAATACTGTCCATGGACACTGGTCACGAGCTTTGTGGAATGACCCTTCGTGGCATTTGTCTGGAGGTTTCCTCGTGGTTAGAGTGGGATTATGAGGTTTTGGAAGGAAGATCGCAGGGTAAGAAGTTGTTATCATCCAGTGGCCATGAGGTAATATGACTCATTTCTGTGGATGTTGGCCTCAATCCCTCACTGATGCAGCGCTTGTCTTGCTAGATTTATCCATTATGTGGCCTTTCTGCTCCCTTCTTTTCTGCACTGTATTTCTCAGAAGCAGTTCCAGTCCAGATTAGAGGAGAGAAGACAGAGGCTTTCTTCTCCTGTCTACAGATAGTTGTAAAACACTCTCTCAAGCACTCTCCATATTACTTGAATTCTTCCCGAGAGAATATAATGTAGCGCGTTGTAACACAATGCAGGTTTTGTTGTTTGTTTTTGGTTTTTTGTTTGATTGGTTTTGTTGTTGTTTGTTTTTAGTTTTGTTTCTTTGTTTTTGTTTGTTCCTTTGCTTTTTGCTTGGATTGTTACTTCTCCCTTTGCTTGTGCCCCTTTGACCTGCTCTGGTCACGCCTTGCTGTGGTTTGAACACAGAATGTCTTATTCTGGTTGACATGATGAATGCCTGATTCCCAGCTGCTAGGGTTATCCGGGGAGGTTCAGGAGGTGTGCCCAAGCTGGGGGAAGCAGGTCACTGGGAGTCGATATTTCTTGTCACAGTGGGTTCTCCACAAGACAAGCAACTTTCCGTGCATCCTTCAGGCGTGATGTGCTGAACCCTGGGTGGAGAATCACCAATGCAAAGGACCGAGGATGGAAACCTCTGGAAACATGAGCCAAAGTAAACAGCTTAAAAGCTGTTTTTGCCAGCTGCTTGAAAAAAATAAGATAAAAGCAACTAAGAAGAATGGCTTTGTGTTGGTTTTTGAGCACTTCCGTGATTACCTTACAAAATATTCCATACCTGCCTTATTCCCTTATAGCTCCCATCAGCCATTTCTCTAAGGATTACTGATTTCTTTTATTTGAGAATGGTATTCAAAACCACAATCTGGGTATAGGTGTCTTCATAACTACGTGTGACTACTTTAAGCACTCTCAGCTGGCATAGAAAATATATTTCTGTATATTTACTAAGCATGTCTATACATACCAATATATTTATTTATTTATTTGTTTATTTATTTATTTTGGTTTTTTTGAGACAGGGTTTCTCTGTACAGCCCTGGCTGTCCTGGAACTCACTTTGTAGACAAGGCTGGCTTCGAACTCAGAAATCCGCCTGTCTCTGCCTCCCGAGTGCTGGGATTAAAGGCGTGCGCCACCACGCCTGGCTCAATATATTTATATTGAAGCATGGGTTAATGCACTGTTTCCCAGTCTCATCATTAAGAAGTGGAATCCTTTTTTGATATAAAGGAATCACTTGTTTCAAAGTCACTGTTAAGTTATGAATCTAAATTTGACTTTAACTTCATCTATGGCTTTAACAAATTATTACAATAGCATTATTTGAGCATTTGTTTGGCTAATATTGTTGGATTGGCTTATTCTACTAGACATATAATTATTGTGATTGGTGGTGGACACAATAATTAATCATTCTCTGTTGGCTTTATTATTACAAGAGAAGAATTCTGAAGACAGTCTGCGCTGCCGAGGAAGCTGTTCTTCCCTTGAGATATTTATTTTGAAAAATTGTTCCAACTAGTGATACATGTAGGGGGGAAGTATAGCAAAGTAAATCCCTCAATCAATAGGACAATGGAAAAGTCTAGAACTCTACAGAATTAGAAGTGGTGAGAAGCACCTGAAAAAATGTTCAACATCCTTAATCATCAGGGAAATGCAAATCAAAACAACCCTGAGATTCCACCTCACACCAGTAAGAATGGCTAAGATCAAAAAATCAGGTGACAGCAGATGCTGGCGTGGATGTGGAGAAAGAAGAACACTCTTCCACTGTTGGTGGGACTGCAAGCTTGTTCTACCACTCTGGAAATCAGTCTGGCGGTTCCTCAGAAAATTGGACATAGTACTACCGGAAGACCCAGCAATACCTCTACTTGGCATATATCCAGAAGAGGTTCCATCTGGTAATAAGGACACATGTTCCACTATGTTCATAGCAGCCTTATTCATAATAGCCAGAAGCTGGAAAGAACCAAGATGTCCCTCAACAGAGGAATGGATACAAAAAATTTGGTACATTTACACAATGGAGTACTACTCAGCTATTAGAAACAATGAATATATGAAATTCCTAGGCAAATGGATGGATCTGGAGGGTGTCATCCT
>LR749729.1:1350458-1379274 GCA_902729485.2 Mus minutoides
ACTCAAGAAGAATGAAGTTCAAAATGCTGTCTCTTCGCCCCTTCCTAGAATTAAGAACAAAGCACACATTGAAGGAGTTACAGAGATCATGTGTGAAGCTGAATCAAAAGGATGGACCAACCAGTGACTGCAGCTCCCAGGGATCCTTCCCATAATCAGCCACCAAAAACAAACACTATTGCATATGCCAGCAAGATAGTGCTGAAAGGGCCCTGATATAGCTGTCTCGTGGGAGGCTATACCAGTGCCTGGCAAACACAGAGGTGGATGCTCACAGTTAGCTATTAGTTGGAACACAGGACTCCCAAGGAAGGAGCTAGAGAAAGTACCCAAGGAGCTGAAGGGGTCTTCAACCCTATAGGTGGAAGAATAACATAAACTAACTAGTTCCCCCTGTGCTCATGTCTCTAGCTGCATATATAGAAGAAGATGGCCTGGTTGGCCATCATTGGGAGGAGAGGCCCCTTGGTCATACAGACTTTATATGCCCCAGTACAGGGGAACGCCATGGCCATTATGTGGGAGGGGGTGGGTAGGGGAGCAGGGCAGGGATGGGGGAGGGTATGGGGAAATTTCTGGATAACACTTGAAATGTAAATGAAGAAAATATCTAATAAAGAGAAAAAAAAAAAGGAAAAAAAAAAAGAAGTGGTTGCATCGGTTTCATTTCCTTTGCTATTTATCTGAAGATCATCCGCAAGGAATGTAGTTCAAGAGACTCAAGACATTTAAGTGTCCGACAATTACAAAAGTCTCAGGTAGGAATTTAACTTGAGGGCTGAAGACATGGGTCAGTGGTTAAGAGCACTGACTTCTCTCCCAGACATCATGGCTTCAATGCCCAGCACCCATATGATGGCGGCTCAGAAATACTGTCTATAGTTGTAGTCCCATGAGATCTGAAGCCTCTTCCGGTATGAAGACATACATGCACACAAAACACTCATGCACATAAATAAATAAATAAATACATCTTTTTAAAAAAAGAATTTGACTTGAATCTGTGATTGGAAGACAATAAGCTCATTGTGTGGCAATTCTAATCCAAATAACAATTTTACAAAGAAGTATCTGAGTGCTTTTAACATGGCAATTCAATTTTGAAGCACTATGGTTTGTAACTGTTAATTACCCTTATTCCTTTTGTGTTACATTTAAAAATATCTGTGATGAAATGAGGCCTCTAACTCACACCTAAACCCTGTCCATTGCAAAACAAAGCAATGAAGGAAATTGTTGCTCATCTTAACACTTCCAGACGTGGGCCAATGGGCTTGCTGTGTGACCCTGAGCTTGGCAGGATAAAACAGAAAAGACTTAGAAAAAAAATCAGTGAATTTGTTTTTCTTGGAGAACTGACTGGACAAATCAGCAAAAAAAGCTATCTGCTGCATTTTTACTCAATATTCTATATTGATTCAAGTTAATGTGTCTGATTCTTTTTTCAGCAGTTTATAACGCCTGCATACAGACCTGGGTCACAGAAATCAGTATACACACCCACAGCCACTTAATCTGAAAGCAAAAAGCCAAGTTTTCCTTTCAGCTGACAAGTCAACTTTTTTGATGAAAAAAAAAAAGTCCCTGGGCCTGCATTGATAACCTCCATCTTTGCCCTCAGGTGAGTAGATTGACTTCAGAAAAACCATCTCCTTCCTAGGGAGTTTTTCATAAGACACTCTCCAGTTCTGAACTAATTCTAGAGTGTTTTGATTTGCTGGTTGATGAGGAATCCCTCTCCTTCAGACCCTCAATCCTTTGTATAGAAGCAGATATCTTGCTGTTGTGTGCAACAGTGAATTTAGCTACTTTAGCTACTCCTTATACTAATACCTTGGATTGTCTGACTTCCTTTTTATCCAGAGAGATATAAAAAATCTAAGGACAATACCAAAACCATGAAAACAGGAAGAATAATATGCTCATGCTACGGATACAAAACAGTTCCTGTGAGATAACAAAGATGGGTGACACTGAACGTAGACAATGGAGCTTGTCTTGGGGTTTCATTGCGGTGAAGAGACACCGTGATCATAGCAACTCTTATAAAACAAATCATTTAAATGGGGCTGGCTTACAGTTCAGAGGTTTAGTTCATTATCAGCATCGCAGGCAGCACGGTGGCATGCAGGCAATCATGGTGCTGGTAGGTAGCTGAGAGTTCTTTATCTGGGTTGACAGATAGCAGGAAGAGCAACTGAGCCATTAGGCCTGGCTTGAGCTTCTGAGATCTCAAAGCCAAACTCCTATCTACACATCTACTTCATAAAGCCCATACCTCCTAATAGTGCTATTCCCTAAGGGATTGTGGGGGTCAGTTTTATTCAAACCACTGCAGAGCTGCATTATAATTGTCCTCCTTGAGAAGGAATATGATGTTTTCAAAGCAGTCCCTACTTCCATGTAGAAACCTACTGGGCTTCTTTTATGTGTTTTGATTTTTTGTTTGTTTGTTTGTTTTATTTTGTTTTTTAATATAGGGTTTCTCTGTGTAGCTCTGGCTGTCCTGGAACTAGTTCTGTAGACCAGGCTGGCCTTAAACTCATAGAGATCTGCCTACCTCTGCCTCCCAGGTACCGTGATTAAAGCCATGCACCACCACGTGAAATGTTCTCAATAGACTTTTGTGCTCAAGTTGTGGACTACATGATTTTGAAAGTGCTAGAAACGCAATTGGTGGTGGAAGCAGGTTGCGTTAAGCCATGTTTGTGGGGGTTCCATCTTATCCCTGCTACCTGCTTTTGTCTCTCTGTTCTGTGGTATCCTGAGACAAACAACTCTCTGTCTCTGCCCATGTTCTGCCCATCTTAAATCCTAACAAAGGAGCCTGCTGCTCATGGCTTACATCCACTGATGCTCTGACCCCAGATAAATACTTCATCATTCAAAACATGTCTCCAAAGTGCTTGTCACAGAGATGACTGACGTCTGGCTGACCCAAGCTCTGCTTCAGAGTTTTGAAGTCTATGAAATTGTTAGCTTGTGAGCTAAGGTTCTCAGTATGCCGTGTCTGTTACTTAGGACATTTAAGAGCATGGACCAGACTCAGGAGGAAGCAACTGTTTGCATAAAACATTCATAATTAATACTCATAAAAAATGACCTAAGGAAAGGTATTCTTTTTTTTCAACTATAGGTTTCATGGTTGGGAGAAATGCAGGGGAATATTCTTAAGAGTAATCATAGTTATGGCTTTGACAGAGCAAAGAAGCACTGGGTGTAAATGTTCATTTGATACATGTGGCTGTGTAAGTGGATCTCTCAGACACTATGCTAAGAGAAAAAGAATGACTGCAAAGTGCAGCAACTGTTCCTACATCTGCCAAGTTTTGTTTCAGGAAAAAAAATCAGCGTTGAAATACATCAGACTATTATTTGGTACAATATTTCTACTAGGAGTCTAAGGATTATAACCAACAAGTGTGCAACCCTAACTGTTTTCAATGACAGGGATTTAGAATGAAGCACACGCTTAAGGTCTTCCCTCCCTCATCTCTGCTCCTGCTTCAAGTCCAAGGCTGGTAAGGGAGAAAACAATCAACCCTGTTCCCTGAATCCTCATTAACTAAGCTTACAGTGCAGAAAGAATGACCAAAGCCCAGCAACACATCTGAACAGATTTGAGTTATATATACCATTGACTTTTCTTTGGTTCCATTCAATATTCCAAAGGGATTCATTACAATCCATTGTCTGTTATGTGGGACCAATGTCACTGTATGTTTTGCCAAATCCATCATATTCCCATAAAATTAATGAGTTGTTCTTAAAGTGCATTCCTGTCTTATTCTCCTCTATGGAAAAGGGTGCTTTAAGTTCTGAATTATGCGGAGGCATGATTACAGTTTGTAACTATGTGTACACACATACTAAGTGTGTGTACTGGCTGGTTTTGTATGTCAACCTTGACACTGGCTAGATTCATCACAGAGGGAGGAGTCTTAGTGGAAGAAATGCCTCCAGGAGATCTAGCTGTAAGGTCTAATTTTCTCAATTAGTGATCAGTAGTGGAGGGCCCAGCCCATAGTGGGTGGTGGCATTTCTGGGATAGTGGTCCTGGTTCTATAAGAAAGCAGGCATAGCAAACCAGAGGAACACAGCCAGTAAGTATCACCCCTCCATGGCCTCTGCATCAGCTCCTGCCTTTAGGTTCCTGCTCTGCTTGAGTTCCTGTCCTGACTTCCTCTAGCAATGAACTATAATGTGAAAGTATAAGCTGAATAAAACATTTCCTCGTCAACTTTCTTTATAATCATGGTGTCTCACTGCAGCAATAGAAACACTAAGACAGCATATTTCTTTACTTCCTTTTAATCTGTTTGGTAAAGACCATCTTGAGAAGGTGAGAAAGACAATTTTTTCCCAGTGTTCTACCCTGGGAAGGGGTGTGTGGAGACTTTCTACATTGGTGGAAATCCTATCTTGTTAGTATGACAGTCAAAATTACATTTGTATGTGTTTATACTTATTAAACAGAGACTTGGGTTTTATGAGACGTATTATACATACATTTTGTTTTGTTTTGTTTTGTTTTGACTCAGAATCTCACTTTGTAGCTCTATCTGGCCAGGAACCTGCTACATCCACTATGTTTGTCTCAAACTTGTAGCAATGCTCCTGCCTTTGTGTCTTGCACTACAGAGGTCACCTATGCAAACTAGATGTCACCAAATGTAGCCCAGTATGTAAATTTTTATCTAAAACAGGACATGTGAGTAGGCCTGTTGCTAATGTTTATATTTTTAGTGGCATGGTTAAAAAATTAAAAACTAGCTTTTGTGTATTCAAGACTTTGGGAAATTAGAAAAACGACTAAGGGCAACTGGATCCCGTTTTCTTCACAACTCAGAATAAGCATAAATAGATAAAAAATTTATCAATGATTCCATCACAAAGTGATCATCCATCCCAGCAATCCATGAAGAGTAAAAGGAACCTCCTAGGAGCCCTGACCCACATCCCTTGCCCTCTGCTGCTGAGATGCTGTGGGCTCGCTGGGCGAGTTTCCAGGGAGACCAACTACTTCTGCTTCTTGAGCAGCTTTAGCAGCTCATCCAGAGTGATATTTAAATAACAAATAAAACCCCACTCTAGGGGTTCTGGAGAGATGGCTTCCTGGTTAAAAGCAAGGGCTGCTCTTGAACACCCCTCCCCCCTCATGGGTGGAATTCTACTCCTGAGATGTTTGTCAGCCTCTGCTGGCTTCCTCCAGCAGCACTGCATGTACACATGACACAAACATACATGCTGGTACACCAGAAATAAGTAAAATTTGCATAGAAATTTACTTAGAAAATCATACATATAATTATATAAAACAAAGAAATGTTTTAAAACACCCTATCAAGAGATGTCAAGCTAGTGACTGCACAAGGAAAGATCTCGCTTCACATGTGGGAAGGCCTGTAAACCCTTGGGAAGAGGAAAACAATGAGCATCACCAAGAATGGTCTTCCCAAATCTGTCAGGTCAGGACATCGCTTCCATTTCTTCGAGTACTCTTGGGCCAGATCTCTTACAAGAAATTGATGTTGTCTTTGGACATTTATAAACACACTAATTAATTCAAAAGACAATCCCATGAACATTTTCAAATGAAAGCAGGTGGAGAGCATGATAGGAAACCCACTGACCCTTAGAAACTGGCTCACTCTCACTCTGACCAAGAGTGTGATGTTTGCTGTGAGCATAGGTAATATGATGTCACGGCTAGAACACTAGCGTGCCATCCCTGGATCTGGTGACATCTTCTTTCCACTTCATTAATGAAAAACCAGAACCGAATGACAAAAGGCCATAAATGGTAACAAAAATCACCAGATTCAAGCAAACACAGGAGTCTCAGATACTTATCAAGTTACCACCACACTAAAAAACAAAGATGGTAAGAATCAGGAGATTGAGTAGTTCAGTCTGCATTAAAAAAAAAAAGTCTTGTTATTAATAAGTATGATTAAACTTTGTTGTTTCTTAAAAAAAAAGAACCAGGATATTAGATAGCAGTGAACATTGTCTTCTCTTGGTTGGTTTTGTAATGTAGAGAATTCTACAGCAAGCTCAGAACTTTCTGAGTGAACACTTTTGAAGAAAATGTTGGTATGTTAGAAGGAATTGCTTAGCTATCACAATTCACAGAAACAAACTTAACACATTAATAGAGCTACTATAGCAGTGCGTTCTAAAGCGTGAAAGAATGAAAGAAGACATTTTCTATGGGGTCCCATTGCTTAACTTTATGACATAGTAAAGTAAATAATGATTATAATCAATTTAATAAAGAAGAATTTGTGATTCAAATAAAAATGTAAGTAAATAGAAGCAATCTGCCTCAGAGTAATTGTTAATAAATACAATGGCTGATTTGAAAATAACCTAGAAATGTTGAGATGAGTGGTGAGGAGTGTCAGGCTATTTCCATAGCTTCCATCAACTACTTGCTAATGACGTGAGGATGAAAGACCCCTAGAGTGGAGAAACTTGCAGGTATCATCTCATCCACATGATCAGAACTAGCACACATCACTGTTTTGAAAGAAAACTAACCTTATGTAAAAAAACGAACTTCTCTGTCTACTTACTGCGCTGAGAATGGGTATCACTCCCATGATAAGCTACCACCGCACAGAACAAAAATGCTATTTTGAGGAAAGATCAAAGTTGCCCTCAGGTATATTTTACAAAAGGTTTCTGTCCTCTCCAAGACCAAAAGCTAAAAGAAAAAAGCTGAGATATTCTTTTAGATTCAAGAAAACAAATTGAATTGATCTGAAAAATTAAACTCACAGTATAAAGAATATTATTGATGGAGAGATAAATTTTAGTATGGATCATGGATTTGATGTGTGCCAATGCCTCACATCTGTACTGTAAAAAATTATACAATGGTTAAGAAATTATTTTCCTTAGAAAATAAACACCAACTTAGAGAAAACTACACATGCATCTTCAGTTTACTCTCAAATGACTTATAAAAATAGAATCCCTGTGAATAATAAAATCCATTCACAAGGCCCATGAGATGGCTCACAGGGTAAAGATGCTTCCTACACAACCCTAGTTAACTGAGTTGGATTCTTGGAACCAGTGTAAAGACCAGAGAAGAGAACCAACTCCATGCATGTGCTGTAGCACACATGAAGTAACAACGATAGTAACAACATTTAAAATAGAGCTGTAGATGATAATAGGTTTCAGTGTGAAGTTTGTTTTTTGTCCATCTTTATGTATGTACTTTGATCATGCTTGCTCTCCATCACCTTCTCTTGTCTTCTCTACTTCCTGCTGGTACCTTCCTTCCTCTTCCCCAACTTCCTTTTTACTTTCACGTCTTTGTTGTTCCTAGATTCCTCATCTGAGAGAAAACACGTGATATTTGTATTCTGAGTTCTCAATGAGTTTGTAAGGATGTGCTTTTTGAAAAAAAAATATATCAGCCTTTGTATAATTTAAATTATAAAAGGAATTGAACATAAGTTTAAGGATGAGAAAGTGCACATACGCATCGTCCAAATATTCAAAGATAAAAATACCAATATAACTCTACTGATAAATTGAAAAACAATTTTCTATAAATTACAGATGAGACACTAAGTAACAACAAAAATCACTGAGGGTTATTAAATGGTAATGACTAAGAATAATTTACAAAAAGATCGTTGTAGCTTTACAAAAACAGATATAGAATCACAACTGGACAAATATACCTGGGATAATCCAGTTTCTGTGATTATTTCCAAGCCTATAGATTATTGTTGATTGAATTTTTGGGTCTTTTCTATGTTTCCCAAATATTAAAAAATACTGTGTATAATTTTCTCAGTTGCCTCTATATAAATTAATACAAAATACAAAGAACTAAATAGAAATTTAAGAATGAGAAAGTGCATGTAGGCATGTTTTCAATTAAAAAGAACCCTCCATAAATCTTATGAAATATCTATGAAAACATAAATTAGAAAAACATGTGCAAGGCCTCTGGAAAGTGAGGATTAGAATCCATCATATATCTGGGTCTTGGAAGGATATATACTAATTACAAGCAGATGTTACAGTTTAAACAACTCTAATC
This sequence comes from Mus minutoides, assembly GCA_902729485.2. Classification (NCBI taxonomy): domain Eukaryota; kingdom Metazoa; phylum Chordata; class Mammalia; order Rodentia; family Muridae; genus Mus; species Mus minutoides. The sequence continues at coordinate 1,358,527 of LR749729.1, forward strand.
ATAGCCAATGAATGCTTGGCCTTTTGCCCTGGGATAGGGCACCAGGGAATGGACACAGCCCTCTGACAGGAAGAGGGTCAGCAGTGTGGAAACCAGCCGGACGTAAGCATCTTATTGCAGATACTTTTTGAAGGGAGAAATTCTACTCCCCAACCCGGCATTAACCCATTCTTTGTATTTTCATCTAGGACATCTAAGAGACCCAAATAATTTTCTTGGGGTGGGACATCTTACCTATGTAGCTCTGCTTTTTAACTCTGAGACCAGTAATCTCCAGCATCAGAGAAGCCGAGGGTGGCACAAGAATTGAGAAGAAGAACAAAGTAATTATTGCTTCATTTCGCATTTCCCCTAGAGGTTGAAATCTGATTAAATCTGTATAAAGAGTAAGTGACAAAAGAGGAAATCTAGTTTTAAAATTATATGGAAAAACTAAAAGGAGATATACATAGTAAAATATGCTGAAGGATAAATACGATTCATTCATTTTGCTTGATTTTCCTGTGAAAATGTAGGTTCTTGAATGGAAGAAGTAAAATCAACCCTAATGCCTACTAGAAGAGTCAAAGGAGAAAAGAAAGATGGAGGAAGATGTCACAGTAAAGTTCCAAACTAAAGCTGGGTGATCAGAGCATCGATGGTAGAAGTCAAACGCATTGGATGAAGGATAACATTTCCAGTGATGACTATTAAGTTAGATTTAAGCGATAATGATCAGTATTTACTTAGCAAATAACTAAGAACAGGGATGTGGGCAAAATAATGATCAGTATAACTAAACCTACACATATATTTCACATATATCAGTTTATACCTTTCTGATTTTCTCCTACTCATAGAAGAATTATAAGAATTGATCTGAAGCAGATGGAGTATAAAATCAGAACGCTTTCAAGTAAATGTAGCATGTTCCTTGATTGGAAAGTGGAAAATCAATAATTAGTAGCAAAGAAAAGAGTGCACACTTACTTTCCATGTACCCTTCAACATGACCTCTAGGAGGAAAAGGATTTCTCAAGGAGAGGAAAAGCACCAATATGTCGGATTTTAAAAAACAAAACAAAACAAAACAAACAAACAAACCCACTGCACAAAAACATCTAAACTCCTAAGTAACAAAGAGCTGCTTGTGGGCCTTGTACTCTCTCATATTGAAACACTGTATTGCATGAAATAAGCCTTCAGCTTGATAAGCCCGGGACAGAACTACAGAGGTAATAAAGTAAAATACTGAACAAGAAAATTCAGAGGGATAAACTTCAGTCCGAATTAAAGGGTCACACAGCGTTTCTATCTTTTAAAATTTAATCCTCCAAACTTTTAAAAATCATTTTATTTATTTGTCTTCTGTAATGGAGTAGCCATATTTTCAAACCCACTTTTGTAAAACAGTTTTTCTTTTTTTTTTTAATTTAAAATCGATGTTTAAAAACTTTTTAAATTTTAATTAATCTTTTGAGAATTTCATGTATGCCTACTATATTCATATTATTTCCACCCTCCCCCTCTTCCTATACACCCCTCTCTCTCAAATTCATGGTGTCTTCTTTAATTATTATTGTTATATCACACACACACACACACACACACACACACACACACACACACTCTTGAGTCCATTTCTAATTGTTTATATGCACTTGCATTTTTAATGCTCACTTCTTGGGAGTGGATAACCTATTGGGAAAATGGGGAAATTGTTCTTAGAGAGGACTCATTTCTCTATTGTAGCAGAAGGGGACGCCCCAGCCAATGCTGCCGGATGGGGCCTGCTGCCCTCAGATGGGCTCTTCTGGAGCACAAGAGAACCGTCTGCTTACATTTGTTTATGTCTGCAGTGGCAGAACTGAATGATGTGATACCATATGGACCACGAACCCCAAGCATACTGTACATGGTCCTTCCCAGAAAACGTTTGCTGGCCCTGAAATAGACCATGGAGAAATACCAAGATCCGGTTTTTCTAAACTCAAGTTGGAGAAAAATACATACACTGAGCTGAAGAACACCTGGAAGTGTCATCTTTAAAGGCAACGGTCAGGGGAAGCTTGGCTGAGGAGAAACAGAGATGTGTCTGATACACTGAGAGCAAGAATGAGGAAGTTCCTGGAACAGTAATCACAAGGACAACAAAGGTTTGTGGAGAACACATGATGGGCTGCTGTCATGGAAAAGAAATAAACAAGGAAGAAGGTTGTCTGGAATAATGCTGAGAGTAATAGCCAGACCCTGCCTGCCAGAGGGAGAAGTCTAAACTTTATCCCAAGGAACTCAGACCCCCTCCATAAAGGTAGCCATGGTTATGTGGTATAGTGACATACGATTTCAAAATACAGTGTTGAGCTGATGCTGGGATAACAGAGCTAACTGCTGCTGTTGGCTTTGAGTTCTTACACACGGTATGCTTGATTTTTTCTTTTTTAAACTGGGACAGTCTCACAGTCATGACCTGTATATTTGAGATAAGTTCTCCTGTAGCTAAGAATGGCCTTAAACTCAAACTCATTATGTAGCAGAGGATAACTTTGAACCCCTGATCCTTTTGTCTTTGCCTTCCAAGTGCTGGGATTTCAGAAGTGTACCTGAATCCCAGGCCAGAGCTTTTGTTCTTTTGTTTCTTCAGGTATCTTGCTGTTGTTTGTTTTATTTGTCTTGCTATGTAGTTGTGGGTGGCCTGGCATTCACTATGGAAACCAGGTTGATTTTAAACTTACAGATAGCATCTGCCTGTGCCCCCTGAGTGCTGGGATCAAAATCTTTTGATAGAAACACTTCAATTTTAGACTAGGGTTCTCCTTCCCTTCATTTCGGGTTTCAAAGGATCTGGGTGCAGACTTTGAGAGTAACAGTATGTGTTGTAGGCTCCACTTGAGTTCCCAAGCTCTGCCATATCATCTTTGGTCTAATGTGAATGGAATATTTAGCCATTCAAATGTGAGATACACTGTGATGATCCAAATCTCACATACATCTGAAAAACTGTGGAGTAGGCACAGTTTTGCCTAGCACAGAAATGCTGTAGCTATGAACTCCCCTGGAACCCCAAGAAGGAACCTTCCTACTGTACATTTCATACTGTGTTCTTATTACTAAGTCTTTTTCTTTCAACTAGCAGGGATGTTAAATCCCAGGGATGTTGAAATGTTCCTTAGTCAAGAAGGGATGAGATGTAGAAAAAAAAAAAGGAATATGTGAAATGCCTATAACCTCTGAGGTACATTGGCCATGAGGTGATACCTCGAGGGATGGAGAACAGCAATCATTCTTCAGAACTAAGGAGGCCAAGCACCTGTGTTTGCCATTCCTCCTGGAGGGTGTCTAAGGGCAACGCTGGGTGGTGGGTAATTTACAACTCCTTAGTTCTCTGCCTCGGATCTGAATGGTGGGCACTTTCTTCCTCCTGGATTCTCTCTTGAAAGACAAAGCAATTATTTTTCTGATGTCCTACTGGTTTATAACGCTAAAAGTATCTTTGTCCGTAAGGATTGGTTGACATGGTCCGTGTTAATTATATGACCTGTTGGGCCACACGTTTACCTTCCATTGTGTTTCTTTTTTGTTCTAGAACATTTCCAATTCTTCTGCTAGGTATTGTAGTTTAAAGAAGAGGCTGTTCTACACTCTCATGTCTGCTTTTGAGATAGATTTCCAAGTTTGGGTTTAGCTATTGTATGAGCTGAGATGAAAGGCTGATATAACAGGGGCTCATCTTTAGCTTTCAAATCTGGCTGGAGGTATTTTGTATGATGCACTGTAGTTTCCTGTTGCCCCATTATTTTTCTCTTTACGTAAGTCAGCTATGATTCTGTAAGCTCTTCTGGAGATGCTTCATACATGGATGGCTACAAGGAGGCTCTGACCCTTTTTGAGCCAATTTCTCAGGCCTCCAAGCTCATTTTCTGAGGAGGGATCTCATAGTCTCTTGCTGGGTGGCTTTTGTGAAATTCTGCCATCCACACTGTACAAGCCAAGTAACCCAGGTGGTTACCACTCAAAGAAAACATTTTATTTTCTCTATGAATTTTGGGTAGTTTTATGTGGATTTAGAGAAACTTTTAATCGTAACACTTAAGTCTAAAGATTCTTTCTCTTTCTGTTTGTCTCTGTGTCTGTCTCCTTATCTCTCTGTTTTTCTCTCTGTCTCTCATTCTACACTTATCTCAAGTGGGTCTTCAGATAAATGTAGTATTTATGTCAGGGCTCTTTGTCAACTTTGGCAAGAGGAAAAGGGTCTGTGGTGGAGTGCATAATGGAGCAGAAGGGAAGCGATCAGAGGGCAGGAAAACTGGAGGACCAGGAAGCTAAGAATTTACCAGACAAATGTCTAGTTCATGTCTGCGTAGCTTCCCATTATCTCTGGTTAAAAAGTCTTCTGGTGAAGCAATTTATGATTCAGAATTTTGCTTAGAGGGCTTGCATACCAATGAAGAAGTGTTGCCCTGTGGGCTGGAGAAATATATATATATATATATATATATATATATATATATATATTTTTTTTTTTTTTTCTTTCCAGAAGCACTTACCAAGTAAGCAATTTCAGTCTAGTCTATTGTTCCCCTAGAGTGGCCAGAGAAAGCTCAGATCATCCTGGTAAGAAAGAGTGCCATTTGAGAGTCTGGTACAAGAGTTATAACACAAAACATGGGATATCTTCCTTTGGGAGAAGATTTAGAGCTAGAGATACCTGGTAATAGTCTGTGGATATGAGATCCTTGGGCAAATCATGTACCACCTACCTCAAACATGATCGCCTATACCCTTAACACCAACTCTGCAGGCAAAAAAAGCACACAGCACATTTTGTGTCAAGCCAAGCTCTCCAGAGAAATGCCAAGGCAGAAGAAGAAACTGATTCAGGTAGGGGACTAAGCAGAGTTTGTTCAAGCAGATGCCTGTCTGGTAAGACCTGTAAATTCATATATTTGAGATGTCTGGACTTACAGAGTCTGTGACTACATGTGACCTGTGATGTCCCTTCTCATGACGAATACTCAGACAGCCTGAAGCAAAACAGAAGTGCAGAAGACAACAAGAAAGGCCTGGTTCCACCAAGGAAGTCACACGGTTGAGTATCAGTGGCAAAGTATGTCCATCCAAAGGAAAATAGCTGAGACACTGAACACACCAAACGCAGAGTTCAGGCCTCAGTTTTACTTTTGGACCTCACATAAGTGCCAAGGTACCTGATCCTTTTCGGTAGCACACTTAGCTAAAGGCTGGCATACAGAACCAGGCAGCACAGATGTATTTAGGGCTCCCCTGTGATCAAATGTGGAGTAAAAGACCACTGAAATGAGAACATTAAAAGGCCATGTCAGGCTGGTAAGATATCTCAGGGTTAAGAACATTTGATGTTCTTGCAGAAGATCCAGGTCCTATCCCATGACCCCCCTCAATGACTCAGAACCATCTTTAACTCCACGTCCAGGAGATTTGACATCTTCTGACCTCTGTAGGCGCCATGCACAGACATAGATGCTGGAAAATAACTAAACACACACATAAATCTAAACATTTTTAAAGCCAATGTCTTTGGACCTTGCTGAAGTACAAGTTGCCACCACCCTCTCCCCAAGACTGAAATTCAAGGGTTTCTAGGAACAGGTAAAGGAGGTAGCACTGATTTTATCTGTAAATTGTGCTGTTTGTGTCTGCTTTGATGGTGGGATGTCGACAAGGAGAAGTTGAGGGTGAACACGGTCCTGCAGGATGTATTTGTGGGCATATTTGGCTTTCTCTTTTTGGTCCTAAGTTAGACGCTGGGGTAAAAAACTAAGAGAAACTGTCATTCAGTGGCCAAGTCTTAATTGTTTTGGGGGCGGGTTGTTGCAGAATGCGGGTCAGAGTTGGATCATCCACTCAATCTGGGCCTCATCTATCTGTATTTTTCAGTCTTGCAAAGAGGGCAGCGATGTGTCTCTATTAATCTGAAAATTCTTCACTGAGCTGACAGTTGGATCAAAGCCTGTGGTTAGTAAGGAGATATAATTCTGTATATGTTTCTCTAGTCGCTGCTTGAAATGCTCTGTTTGACCGTTGGTCACAGGTTTGCTTTGGAGGCAATTTCATTTTTATAGCCCGCTTCTCATTTCCTTCCGTCTCCCCCTAGAGAGTGACCTGGTGCCCCGAAGCTGATGCAGGAAAGGCTGCGGCACATTACCGAGTCGGGTCTTGTCTACTCAGACGCATTCCATATTCCAACGAGGCAGTTAGAAACTCTTTGAAGTCTGTCCTAGCCGGCTGTTCTTCTTTTAAATTGTCAATAATATTAACACAGCAATCAACACAGAGAGGTTGATCGATACGTGATTTCTGACTCTCTTAAAAAATGTACCTCATGTGCACGAAGGCTCAGAGCTTACTCAGAAACACTGCCTTGTTAAAACGGCATCATACCAGGTCATCCTTATTATCTTCTCCCCAAATTATTAAATGCACATGTCGCTAAGCGGGGTGCTTTGCAAATGACTTAAAAAGGAAAAATAAAATCTATTTTTGATTGTGGGAAAAAAATCTTTAAGAGCCAGAGCCAGGGTCCGTTCCAAACTGCTTTTGCACCTGAGCAAAATTATAAGTTTTCTCACTTCAGAGAAGTGAGAGAATTAAGCTGCTTTGAAACAGGGTCTTTGTAGTCTTGGCTCCACAGCTTCACACACACCCTAGAACCTAACGACTGCCTGTTGCAGTATCAGCTGAAGAATAAAGAACTGCATGAAGACTCTAGGGGCAAAACTTACTGAGCGAGCCAGGTCCGGTATAAATTAAATAGTGAGAAGAACATACCATGTTTACACATAGCTCTGTGAAGTCCACTGAATTGAATCCTATTTCTATTGTGAGGAGGGTACTCAATTTGCTTATACCCATGTCAGTGGTGGCTACACTATCAACTTGCTACACTATAACTCTCATTTCGTTCTTTACCTTTGTGAAAGATGAACCCAGCTAGACACTGATTAAAATGACAAAAACCATTTTATTCACTGCCATGGAGAAAAGAGGCCAGCAGGAATAGAATCCAGCCTCTATTACACAGGGGTTGCTGGCCCTTTTAAAAGAGCAGGTGACCGGAGACAAACGAACAGAGTTGAGAATGTCCAAGTCACTGGAGTAAGATGAGAGTGGAGGCCCTCTGCGTGTAATAACTGGGGAATTCTGGCTCCCATCCTTGTCCACGTGCTGGACAAGGGTGTACTGGGACAGTTCCTTATATCTTCAGTAAGTGCCTTGGGCAGCTTTGAGTTTTCTTAGGCAAGTTTACTTAGATTTTTAAGAAAGGCTGGAATCTTGCTGAGGACAAAGTCTTGAGCCTTTGGAGACTGTGATGGTGTTGGTCTGAGCATCAGGCCTAGTTGAGAGAAAGACTCAGGGAAACCTGCGTAGAGTTTGGTGACAGAGAGACTGTTTGTCACAGTACGCATTACCTAATCATAGGAAAATTCTTTCTGGAGTGATGATTAAACCCAGGATGTGCTACGTGCTGGACGACAGCACTAGCTCTGAGCAGCCCTTCTGGGCTTGAGACGGAGCCTCAGGCTTGTGATCTTCCTGCCTTAACCTCTCAAGCCATCACCACTGAGTGTGTATGTAGGCCACAGTTCCAGCAGAATGTTGATCTTCCTTATGTTCCCTAAGTCCTACATAGAATGATCGCTGAGACAGGCAGCTAAGTTTCCTTTCACAGTCTTACCTTATTTGGTAAGCTTTCTTCAAGTTTAAGTCATAAGACAATCCAAATTACTTTTAAAGTATAAAAAAGGTTTGCCACTTTTAAAGAAGATTTTAGAACCTTAAAACTTTTTTAAATGACTGAATTCACTTAATTTTCCTGTATGTTTAGCATCTTGAGTTAAAATGTTCAGTTTTTTTCCCAGCAATAAAATCGTCGTACTTGAACACAGTCTTTCAGGCTACTTAGCTTTTATTACTAATGTCATAAATTAAACTTGTAAATACCTCATTATATTAGTTTTTTTTTAAAGGATGTCTGTAAATTTAGTAAGAATTCAATTTAACATCATGAGCCTAAATCAATTCTACGAGTACACTCTTGAATATGGAATTATAAGGCTCATAGAACAAGTAATCATTTCACACAGGACCCCCAATGGAGGAGCTAGAGAAAGTACCCAAGGAGCTGAAGGGGTCTACAACCCTTTAGGTGGAACAACAATATGAACTAACTAGTACCCCCAGAGCTCGTGTCTCTAGCTGCATATATAGCAGAAGATGGCCTAGTCGGCCATCATTGGGAAGAGAGGCTCCTTGGTCTTGCAAACTTTATATGCCCCAGTTCAGGGGAATGTCAGGGCCAAGAAGTGGGAGTGGGTGGGTAGGGGAGCAGGGTGGGGAGAGGGTATAGGAAACTTTCGGGATAGAATTTGAAATGTAAATAAAAAAAGTATCTAATAAAATTTAAAAAAAAAAAAGGAAAAAAAATACCAAATACCATGGTAAGCTTGGTGAGTGCAAACTATCAATGCTGAATTGTACTTTCTTAAATTTTTGTGCATACTCCTAGTTCTTCCTAGGTATAATAGAGTCACAGTGCTAAAGACACGAAAGTTCTAGAATGACATACCTTCTTTTTACTCTGGTAAGAAAAAAATTCATGATATAAAATGTGCCATCTGTGCCATTTCTTTTTTTTTTATTGGCTATTTTAATTATTCACATTTCAAATGTTATCCCCCTTCCCAGTTTCTCCTTCCCCTCCCCCTGCCTCTATGAGGGTGCTCCCTCACCCACCCACCCACTCTCGCTTCACCACTCTGGCATTCCCCTATGCTGGGTCAACGTGCTTCCACAAGACCAAGGGTCTTCCCTCCCATTGATGCCCGACAAGGCCACCCTCTGCTTCATATGCAGTTGGAGCTATGGGTTCCTCCATGTGTACTCCTTGGTTGGTGGTTTAGTCTCTGGGTGCTCTGGGAGGGGGGGCCTGGTTGGTTGATATTGTAATTTCTGTGGGGGTTGTAACCCCTTCAGCTCCTTCAGTCCTTGCCCTAACTCCTCCATTGGGGTCCCCACGTTCAGTCCGATGATTGGCTGCATGCATCTGAATCTGTATTGATTTCTAAAAATACAGTTTGGTAGTTTTAAGATATTCAAATTTTTTTATCCCACAATTACTAGAGTTTTTTTTTTTAATGTTGTAAACCTAAACTCTCTACCTCTAAACAACAAATACTCCTATTCATGACTCCTGGACACTGGCAACCACTAATCTATTCTCTGCTTCTATCAATTTAGTTACCACGGGTAAGGTATGTGTGTGTGTGTGTGTGTGTGTGTGTGTGCGCGCGCGCGCACGCACATACACAAACTTGTGAACATGCTAGTATAGATGTTCTGGGAGGTGGGAGGTGCTGGTTTCTCCTGCATCTGGACTTTTACCTCCTTATGCGACTGGACAGTGAATTCAAATCCTCTTCAAAGGCATTCTTAATCGAGTTGTTGTCTTTTTTGTACCTGGGCACTAATAGTCATTGCAGTATAACTCTTCTTACCTCGGTAGCCAAAGTGTAGTGTTTATCTTCTCACTTCATGTTCCATCCATGTATCAGACTTTCCTTCTTTTATTAGGCTGAATTTTAGAATAACTCTTAATAACAACTGTCAGAAGCTAGGAATGAATCCTTCTTAATACCTTGTTGTGTCTTTAAGGGGAAGATGGGTGAGTTTCCTACAGTTCAAGGCCCTGCATTTAAATCACACATCTCCTGATAAACCACAGGAATATACAGAATGCGCACGCTGATGGTTCTCTTTCCCTCATCTGCTAGGGTCCTCCAGCCCCGGCATGATCCCGCTTGGCTTTTTTAATATATCTAACATTACAAAACACATTTGTTTCTCAATGCATTGTTTTCGGTGATGTGTAGGTGGGAGAAAATGCATATTCATGTCCCCAAAGCTCAATGCAATATTTCTTATGAAAATGACTAGTGGGGAAAACTTTGAATTGTAATCCAAATAAAATTGACAGAGTGACAAAGTCCATATTGAAGCCTTGACAAGAATATCACAGCATTAATAAAAGGGATGTGGAGCTTATAAGCCTGGGGCAAAAAGGGGCATGCTGCTGACTGCCTCCAGAGGAATGTGTACTTATAATAAGTTGACATTGTGATGCTAGGGTCTGATATTCATATGCACGTGGTCCTTCCATTTTACAAAACGGCTCGAGGCTTTGAGTCGGTGTTCAGCACTGTATGCATCTATTAAAATTAGAGAGCTGAGGTAATGGATGGGTGGTAGACTACCTCCCTGGAGTGTGCACAGCTCTGGGTTAGACCCTCAGCACCAGGAAAACTGCAGTAAAGTCACTGGAGGTGGCTGAGCACGTGTTCATAATGTTGTGCCTAAGTGCTGGTTGTCTGAGGAGTCCCCTGGTCTCCTAAGAAGTGGCCTGAATGTGTCAATGGCACCCTTGGTCTTCCATTTTGAGTTTTTACTTCTTTGTCCCTCGATATTATTATGTATCTTCCTGTTTATTATCAAAACTCCCTTAGGGCTTAATGAAATCATACATTCTTTTCATATATCTTCTATTGTCTGTGATCAAAGATAGAATTTTGTAACATGCAAGTTTTAAGAGTGCAAGGAGATATCTAGCTAAATCCTAGGCACTTTTCCAGACTTGTTGGCTTTTTGCATGTCAACTGACACTTCTATGCACTGTGTGACCCTGTTCTTCATAAAGCTGTATTGCTTATAGTGCATCTGGCTCTTAATCTGCCTTATCAATTTAGAAAGTTCTTTGGGAGGAGTAAGGGAATTTTTTTTTTTAAAAAGTGCTTTTAATATTTAATGAGTCAAATTTAGTATTTAATTTCTTTGTTTTAATTCATGCCTAGATTTAAAAAAAATACATTTCAGGCTTCCATTCAAACTCTGTCACTGAATTCTCATTGTCAAAATTACTTTGGTATTATCTGAAAGAATCATCTAGCAAATGTTACATCACAAAGTAGTTCTGTCATCGGGAGTGTTATCTTTTTATTACTAACATTTTCCCAGTTGCATTTGAAGGAGAGTTGTCAAGTTGTTTGCTTTTCTAAGAGATTTTTAAGATGTAAGATTTCTCCCAGCCTATTTTCCTAAGGAAATAAATAAAAAGTGTCAAAGTCAGAAGAAATTGTTTTGGATCCCGGAGTTTGAGGAATTTTCGCTCGATGTGAATGAAACAGACTGAGGAAGTGCCGGCCAGAAAGCTATTTCCTCTGGAAGTCGTATGCATCCAGAGATCTAAACCCGGACAAATCTCTTTTAAGTCTAATCTAAAAACCAGTGTTCATTTTACAAGGAAATGGAGAAAGAAACATTAACAGATCAGTAAAAAGATAATATCATTCTTAAGAAAGAGTGATTCTGTCGCAGCAGAAGAAAATCATGTATCTGAAAACCATTACCTGATTTCTGTGTGTTTAAAAACATATTAAGGCAATAATACATTCAAGGTGTTATCTTGGGTACATTATAGCATAGGCCACACACACACACACAGGTTCTGAGTAACTATCTGTTTCATGGTTCAAATGTTTGCTCTAGAGAACTCTAACTTAGACCAGCAGGACCATGAAGCTATATACTGTACTGTTCATTTGAGGAATTTCTGCAAACTGGTTTTGTACAGAAAAGAAACCTACTTTGCTCATTTGAATAAATATCCTTATTAGGGATGATAGATGCATCCCTCAGACAGATGGCAACAGAAAACAACAGTTTGCCCATTAAAGTAATTTACTGTGTCCACCAGTCCTAAATTATTCCAAGACTGGTTAGAGTCAGTTACTTGTCACAGGGAAAGAAATATCTAAGTCACCAGAATCAAAATGGAGTCGGTTATATGCAAACAAAGTAGAAAAAACTTATGATGAAGTTCTTATGCAAGAAAGCCTAAAAAGAAGCAGTGTGGACCTGCAAGTGTATACAGAGGCCTCTCAACCAAACACAGAAAAGATGTCAGGCAGCAATGGTCAGTCTACCTTGGGTTGGTGCTACTCTTGTAGCTAAACCTGTGGTCAGTGATTAGTGTTTCAAAAACATCTAATTGTCCTCATTTTGACTTATAAGACTTCTTGCTTCCGCTTCCTTGAATGTGCCTATTGTGTGTTTTCACACAAAATTCCTTCTTTTTTCTCTCTGTCTCTATCTCTGTCTCTGTCTCTGTCTCTGTCTCTCTCTCTGTTTCTGGAGTGTTTCTTTTATTTAGGCTGATAGGATGAAATGTTGGTCCTACATCTTAAAAAGTCCAATCTTGTAACTATTATTCCTCCAACTGTCCCCTCTGAGATGATACTGTTCTTGCAGGCAGTGTTTGCTGTGTTACAGTGTAGTTTTAAGGAACTCACAGTCAGCAATCTTGGAGTTTCTAAGAGCTGATTGAGAGTTCTCAGCTACCCACTCTGGCTGCCCACTGATCACAAACAATACATTACCTTAAAGCTTTACAATTTCATGTTTGGGAACCACTCATTCTATTGTGGCTGAAGGCCATTTTATCCTTTGAACCTTTTAAATACTGGGTTTATTTTGTGTCCTTGGGATGATGATTCTTCCTTTTTTTCTTCTATAATCTGATCGTTATAGTTTGAATCAGAAATGTGCCCTACAGACTAGTATTTGGGACAGTTGTTCTTAAGATGGTTTTATTGTTTTAAAAGACTGTGAAGCCCATGATATGGGGGAGTATTTCACTGGGGCAAGCCTTCAAATGTTATAGCCTGGCCTCTCATTATGACTCCTCTTTGCTTCTAGGTTCGTCAAGAAGTGGGCAGCGTCAAGCATACTCCCTGGCCACTGTATCCACCCCTATGATGGACTGAAATCTCTTGAATCATGAGGCAAAATGAACTGTCTGTCCTGTAAGTTGTTTAAAGCTGATCTTTTGCTAACATAGATTCAACTTTGACATATTTTAAAAATCAACTTTGATAATGTTCACATTTGGTGGGAAGACTGTGTTTGTAATAGCCTGCTTTTTTTTTGGCTCTTTTTCTGTTCTCCTCAAACTTGGTTGGTTGGATGTTGTAACGAACAGATTCCCAGGGCACATTAGCAGTTGTTCAGAGGTTCTTAGCCAACCCTCCAGAGCTTGTAATTGTCACACCCTATAAAACTTTTACTTAGTGGATAAATTTTATCCTGGGCCAACTTTCACATCTGATCTGAACATTCTTCAGTCTTGCTCCTGTTTCTTTCATCGTGGCTGCAAGACTTACTGATAATCAAACTCTCACCAAGAGATTCTCTGTCTTCCACTCTGCCACTCTTAGATACACATGACATCACTCATTTGGATTTTTTTAACCTACCTAATTTCATCAAGGATGATTTGAATGCCTCTCATCATTATGAGGGATTTCTGCCATGAACAAGATGGACCACTTCAGGAAAAATTACAGTAAACAAGAAAAGAAACATGGGAAGAGAATTTCTGCTTTGCTATCTCCTACCTTGCCACTTCCTTCTTTGAAGATTATAAAACATCAATGTGTGTGTGTGTGTGTGTGTGTGTGTGTGTGTGTGTGTGTGTGTGTGTGTGTGAGAGAGAGAGAGAGAGAGAGAGAGAGAGAGAGAGAGAGAGATGTATTTTGTGAATTTATGTGCTTATGGTGGTCAGGGGTCAATAGTCTTCTCTTCTTTGATCACTGTACATAATTCTTCTTCAATAATGAGCTTTGGTGGAATGGTTATCATTTGAATCTGAGCTCATGCTTTTCCTCTTTATGTGTGTACGTGCAACAATGGATTTTTTTTCCATAGACCTCTGCAGTGTTGTTTATCTGGCTCACGTTTTTACAATCCCAGTTTCATATGTATCTTCCACCACTGACTTCCTCTTACATCTTCCTCCTTTTTCCTTTGTGAACTTGGAGATTGCTTTGTTCCTGAGCACTGCAGTACCATTTTGTGTAAACTCTATAAAAATCTGGTAAAGATAGGGAGTTGAGAATTGCCCCCTTTGAAAGGAAAGGAAATACTGCATTATCGATGTTTACTTAGTATACTTTCCATTGTCTACAATGTGACTCAGAAGAAAACTTCTCTGTGAGTTTACATCACAGACACAGTTCCTAAATGCAAAGAAAAACTCCATACTTGGAACTTGTGGCAAAAGTCCAGTCTTCAGCTTTTAAAAAATATTTCACTAAAGAGATTTATCTGCATTTGAGAAAGCCATTAAACGTATTCTTCTTAGTCAGGTAATTCATTGGAGATTAAAGTAATTTTAGTTAAAAATCAGTACTATGTTTCTACGTTCATTTCATCATCATATAATATTTTGAGAAATATATTTGAGTACATGATGAGTTAACTTTTCCAAGATTTCCTACATTAGTTCCATTAGTTCAGGCTTAAAGAACGTATTTACATGAAAATGTACTGAGGGTTTTTTCTCCTGAGTTCATATTCTTTGCCCCAGGAGGTCCACAGAGACTGAAGGAGGATCCTTTCTTTAATCTCACATTGTAAATACAGTTGGACTTCTCTCAGGTTTCAATATGATTGTGTGAATTTGGATTCTTGTATGAAATTGCTTCTGTATTAAGTTTCTTAAGAAAGGATGCTTAAGAGTGATATCTACATATCTATCTGTATCATATATTACATACAAATGAATAACATATGTATACAAATTTTGTAAGCAAATAATATGTTTATGTGTAATAAATTATATACATCAATATATATAAAATTTGGTTTCTTCTAGAAATTCTAGGAATCTTTCATTTACAGAAGACCTCCCTAGTATGTGTGAAGCAATCCAAGCAGCTCTTTCTTTTTGTAAGACTATAATCTAATTGATGAATTCCCTTTGGAAGTAGAAAACTATTTGAAATCACCAAACAGAAAGTGCAAAGCTTTCCTCCATCAGAAGGACTGAAAGCAAGTTCCCTGCTTTCCTTCTCTAAGCTCAGACACAAGAGAAAGCAGACATAGCAAAGAGCTCCACACCAGGCACAAAGAGCTAGTCCCTCTTCTACTGTGAGTAAAGCATTTTCTTAGCTGATATGAGTACACAGATGGGAAACAGAAGAGCACACAGTGTTTTCTATTTGTTTTGTCTTTGTTGTGCTTTTTTGTTTGTTTTGTTTTGTTTTGTTTTGCTGTATCATAGGTGACAGAAGCCTTTTTTATTCTTCCAATATTTCAGAAATGACAAAGGGACAAAACTGGGAAAGAGGTCATCAATCACCATTGTCAAGAAGGAGACATGGCCTGACCACACACCAGAGAGCCTGTAGAGAGTGTATTCTCAGACAGAGAAGTCATGGCAACAATAGCAGACCCCAGTCCTTGCTCCTGCTGTGGATAGTGACTTAGTCCAAANTTTTTATTCTTCCAATATTTCAGAAATGACAAAGGGACAAAACTGGGAAAGAGGTCATCAATCACCATTGTCAAGAAGGAGACATGGCCTGACCACACACCAGAGAGCCTGTAGAGAGTGTATTCTCAGACAGAGAAGTCATGGCAACAATAGCAGACCCCAGTCCTTGCTCCTGCTGTGGATAGTGACTTAGTCCAAATACATGCTTGGATGTGACACTGGTGACATCTGTACACTCAGAAATTTGCATTTTAGAGCAGGAAGTCTGATTCCAGGTAAGCTGTGTCTTTTGTAATGCACACTCAACATTCCTGCTCCCAGAGCTGCAGGGAAGCCCGAGGCTATGTTCCACTGACTCTGAACAAGTCTCTGCTTTGCTCAGAAAGGAAATGCTGGACCTTCCAAGGCTGTTTGTTACATGAGCATCCTGAAAAGATAATTCAGAAAACAGGAAGACAGTACTTTTGACTTCTGTTCATCAAACAATGCAGAAATAGCGAAGGCTTATAAAGAATGGTATCATTCTCCTGGTATCAGCAATTTAAAGATAATTCAAAAAGCACTCTGGGAGTTGAGGATATAATTCGCTTGTCTAGCATGTGCAAAGCCCTGGCTTCATTTGAGGCACTCTCTGTTTATGGACACTTGAGGAAAGTATTGAGAAAAATGAAATTAGAATGAGTTTGCTAGGTGAGGTGTAAAGATGGTTACTTCACATAGAAACAAGAAAACACAAGGCAATTCAGGAAGTTTCCTGTCATAAAAACCTACACATGAATGTGATGCCATGAGTGCCTGGGATCTCATCACTAAAAAGCAAGGCAAAACACAAGTCAAAATATGAGTTCAATTTTCTTAAGGCAGTAAATAATCTTAGAAATCTTTTATTAAATGGTGATCCCAAATGGTATCAAGAGGTTAACCGTAATCTCCTTGTGATTTCCTTGGGCTATTTTTTTCAATAATTGTGCTTATAATTTATTTATCTGGTTTAATTGCATGGATTTGTAAAATGACTTTACCCATCTTCACTGATACCCCCACACACATACACACACATACAGAGACACACACAGGCACACACATAGATACACAGAGGCATACATATAAGCATACACGCAGACATAACAGAGAGACAGACACATACAGACACACACAGACACAGACACATACATACAGATAAACACACACGTGTACACAAAGACACACACATACTAAGGTGTCTTGGCTATGATTGAAGCATAAGATAGAATTACCCAGAGCACTGAACCAAATCGTTTTCTTTGGTGTCTTGTTCTTGTTCTAAAATTAAGCAAACACCAAGTCTCTATTCAATTGTTTATCAATTACATTAATGTTTTCAGTTGTCCCTTTATTTTTATTTTGTTATTTTTCTCCTACTGGTCGCCATTTTCAGTTCCATCATTGTCTCCTTTGGTGGTTGTTCCTTTTCTTCTTCTTTTTGTTTTCACTTCTTCTGTGTTTAACTTTTCTTTTTAGTTTCCAGAGGTAAAAAATCTTAATGTGTTAAAGTGTTTCTTTCTTCATTACCCTGCCTAATTTGTAAGATCTAAGCCGATGAATGATCCCACAATAAGTGAAGGCTGGTGAAGAAAAGAAGGGTGAATTCCTTTCCTGGTTCTCACTAAACCCTTCAGCAATCTTAGCCAAGTTAAATGCTTAGAAACACCTGAAGCATGGGTCCGTCATGTTAGCTACAAGTGTTAGTATACTGTGCTGAACCTTGCCTTTTCTTCCTTATATTTTATTGACTTGAACAGAAGGAATTCAATACTTAATTAAAAACAAAAGAAACCACACCCCCCCCCAAATTATACAGAAGCCATCTTAAGGCTTTAAGACATAAAAAAGGGAAAGATGTAAGGCCAGAAGTCAACATATACCAAGCCTCAATTTAACTTTTTCACTGTTAAGCTACTACATCAGATTAAGAAGCGCTTTCTTGTGTCATAGATAGAGAAAATATTTCTCTCATATTGGGAGTATACTTAAAGGGTTATGGAGCATAGGGTAACAAAAAAATAACCAGTTTTATAATAAAAAGTCTTATATTCCCCTGGCAACTATCAGATTGTTATTGCAACTTTATGCAACAGCAAGAGAGCCCTTCTGCTAAAGTTACTGGAGTACTTACTCTTTAGTTCTTTAGTAACCACATGTTGGGGAGGGGTCGATGCCTAGGAAGATAATAAAATTAAGAACGGGAGTTTCTCACCAAAGGCTTTCTTAGAATGTGGAGCTCTCCCCAATTGATGGCTTTTGGAACGGTGTGCAGAACGGGACAGACTCAGCTCTCTTTAAAGGGCAGTCCCCTGAGAGTTTGACCACGGTCCAGTTGAGTATATAAATAACACAAATTGAACTTGCTTTTTGGGTTTTTTGTTTGTTCTTTTTTTTTTTAATTCTTATGTTGATTTTTACTTTACCTCCAGTGGGTAGGATCCTGGGGTAAGATAACTGGGAAGTGAGTGTGATCAGGATTCAAGATGTGAGATTCCCAGACAACCAATAAAAATGTCACATTAAAAAGAAAAAAAAAATGGAACCCCCCCCTTACACACACACACACACACACACACACACACACACACACACACCTGCCTTAGGTAAGTTCCACACTGTAGGGATAAGAAGTGAGTGGTGGGTGCTCTGTGTTTGACTTAGCCTTGAAATGGAGCAACAGTTAGGTCTCTTTCTGATAATCATTAAGTTTCTCCACCGAACGAGAAGAAGATGGAGAAATGTGAAGGAGCAGTCAATAAGGAATTTAACTTCAAAAAGGTGAAAGTATGGCTTCAAATGGAGCAGGCTGATGGGCTTCGGGGAAAGGGCTTTTTAAGTAACTAACTCCCAAGGTTTCCTCTGTCTGCTGGGGCTGGAATGTGTAGGTTACTCAAGGAAAGGATACCTTTTCTAAGGTAACAGCAACTTCCCTCTGGGCAACAGGAAATGGGGCTTAAAACAGAGCTCAGCTCAGGGAGGTTGACTGTACGCAAGCAGGTTTTCCCTGATTCCTGCTCTCTTTTTCACTGCATTGGTCACCTCCTGCTCCTCTCTTTCCAGGCTCTGGAAAGATTTTTCTTTATTTGGAAGACATAAATACTTTTAAAAATATGCGTATGTCATTATGTGTTGCTGGTTAGTATTTATCCACGGTAGGAAATATACTCATAGCCACAGCAATGACATTTGTGAGGTGACATTTAAGACATAGAAGTAGGCTAAGTGAAGTGGTGCACACATGGACCCCAGCACTTGGCGTGCCTTAGCTGCACAGGAAGGCTCACGCTTCCCCAAAGCTCTGGTGAGTTTAGCTCTTTCCTCTAGCTGTCTTCTAAAGCCCTTTGGACTGTGTTATAGACAAAATAAAATACAGACAATCATGTAACACAAATTACCCATCCTAACCACTTTCAAGAGCATCAAGGACATGAAGTATTTTACTGCTATGCAATAAAATCCAGAGTGTTTCATCCTCCAAAGCAAATGTTCTATCCATTAAAGACCTCCTTTTTCCTTTCTCTAAACTCACTGGCACCTAGGATCCTACTTAGCTTCTGTGAACTGGACTAATGTGTACAGTTCATAGGAATGGAATCATGCTAACAGAAGAAAAAAAAATCACTCACCAAAACTCACCAGACTCAAAGCCTAGACAACTCAACAACTTTCTGTATAGTAAGAATTGGCATTCAGAACAGAAGCTGTGAAGCTTCATATCCTACATGTTCTGTGTAAAATTTAAACACTCCACAGATAAGTGTAATTCTCTCTCTCTCTCTCTCTCTCTCTCTCTCTCTCTCTCTCTCTCTCTCTCACACACACACACACACACACACACACACACATTCCCAATCAAGGAAATGTCTCATTGTCAAAGATGAGCCTATACAGAAAACCACAACCAATCAAAATGAAGCATTATGGAGTCCAGTCCCAATGGATACAAATACAACTGCACCTAAACATCATTACAGAAAAGGAGACAGAAAGATTGAAAAAAGAAAGGGAGTGTGCTGTGAGATTGTGTCTCCTAGGAATATCAGAAACTATACCCACAAAGTCTCATCGACATGACTTTATAACCATGGACAGAACAAGGACAACACTAATGGACATGCAAATTTGAATGGGTGAGCATCCTTAAGGTCTTAACCCTACCTAAAGAACTACAAGCAACTAAGGATGCTAAAAGCAGAGAAATAGCCTTCCCCAGGGCTTATCACACTAATTGACTAATTGGTTATCAAATACCAAATGTTCAACCAGGAAACATGCAAATAACCTTATACAGACTAAGCAAGATTTACACACACACACACACACACACACACACACACACACACACACCATGAATTAAAAAGAGAATGAAGGGTTATGAGATGATATAGGGAGAGGAAAAGTAAAGAAGAAATGATATAACTATATTGAAATCTCAAAAAAAGAAATAATAAAACAAAAATGTTCCTAGAAACAAATGAAAATGAAAACACATCTATCAGAACCCCTGAGATATAGCCAAGTCAGGGGAAAGAAGAAACTTTATAGCGATAAATGCTGTATTAGAAAATCTGAGATATATAAAATAACCTAATAATATACCTCAATCTTCTTTAAAAACAACAAACAGCTAAACCCCAACATAGTAGATATGAGATCACTATGGGCCCCTGGCTAGCTTGAACATTATTATGTAGAGCAGGTTGGCCTTAAACTCATATAGATATACCTATCTCTGCCTTAATCTGAAATGCTGGGATTAAGGGAATGAGCCACCATGCCTAGCTCATCTTTTCTTTTTTGAAAAAGAACTTTTGATGGTTAATCTTTTTTATCAACTTGACTGGATTTTGAATCACCAAGGAACTATATCTCTGAGTGTGTCTATGACAATGTTTCCAGAAAGATTTAATAAAGGAGGGAAGATCCATCCAGTATTTGGGTAATATCATCCCAGGAGCTAGGGTACAAAAATGAATTGGAAAAAACAAACCATGTTGAGTACCAACATTTATTCTTGTTTCTTGACTGCAGATACAACAGGAGCAGCTACCTTGTGCTCTTTCCACCATGACTGCTGCAACAGAATGGACTGTATTCTCAAATCTAAGATCAAATAAATCCTTCTTTCTTTAATGTGAACTTGTTTATTTACAAGTAGTTTTGAAATAGCAATGAATCAAATAAGTAATATAAATGGCACTATTTTCTATATCAGCTATGTACTTTTGCATTCTTAATAGTTATATACAATGGCTCCACTATCTCTTTTCTCAGTAATACCGTGTGTGTGTGTGTGTGTGTGTGTGTGTGTGTGTGTGTGTGTGTGAGAGAGAGAGAGAGAGAGAGAGAGAGAGAGAGAAAGAGAAAGAGAGAGAGAGAGA